>JAHWFP010198783.1:639-13608 GCA_023313725.1 Lithobius niger | reverse complement strand
AAAAAAAACGAAAATTTTAACTAGTGAAAATTAGTTTTTACTTACCTAAAATACTTACCTTCAGTAATATTGCTAAAACCACCTTTTTACGCTATTTACTGCTCGCTTATGAACTAAAAACCCAATTTTTTAAGTTCTCCCTAAGCTTTTCTCCACTGCCGCCAGGCGGCGCTGCACGTCCTTACCGACATCAGCGCCCCCACCAGTCCAACCGCATCACTTTTTCACGGGCACTCCGGTTCAGTGATTGCGGGGAGGCGGGCGGGTCCTTACTGAAGGTAAGTATTTTAGGTAAGTAAAAACTAATTTTCACTAGTTAAAATTTTCGTTTCTTACTTCCTCCAAATACTTACCTTCAGTAATATTGCTGAATTTGTCAGACAGGAGGCGGGAATCACCGTCCCAACCAGGAACCCCGGAGAACAAGCTTACTAAACCACACACACACTGCCACCAAAACACTAATAAACAACCAAAAGGCAACCAACCCACCAGGACCAGGTATCCAGCGACGCCATGCCCCCATAGAGAGGCCCATGGTCCCCAACCAACAGCCGGGTGAGTTAGCCCAACGCTTGGCAGTACCTCCACCTCATCCTTGAGAACCTAGCTCAGGAACAAGGCACACAAGCCCAGAAAACCGGCCCGCTACACTAGAATTGCCGTAATGAAGCACAGCCAGAATAACACACTGAAACAAGGCACACCGACTCGGGCTTCACCCCCAGAAAGCCTGGCCAGCCACAACATGGCTTGCACCACAGATCCGCCCGCCCCAGGCCACTCGGGACCCCCAAGGAAGTACGCACAAACAGGGGCGGGTGGCGCAGGGAGCACGCTGCTACTGCTACGTCCAGCGGCGTCCCGCACCAGAGTGTAAGAAATGTCCGCGTTACCCCAGCGAAATCCTAACCTACAATTACCGTACTGTTTCAAAGCAGGTCCAGAAGAAATACTGAAGTACAACTGTACATGTAATAGCGACATTTCTAAAGGTACAACACTTGACCACATGGTTTAAAACAAACACGGCATAAACAACAAGACTGCAGCTTGCATCCCTTGCTGCCCGCATCAACACCAGAACGCGAGTGAGCGTTCGCTCCATCCGAAACCGGAAGGTATCTCCCCACTAGGCTAAAGCGCTAGATCAGCCAGATACAATTCTCCAGGCATGCACAATGCATAACCACCGACCAGGCTTCCAAACACTCTTTCCTGAATTGGGGAAAGTACATTTCAGTTTCAGGCCTTTAACACTACCTTGACATATTAAACAACGACATGAACACTGTAAACCCTCTGCTGGGAAGAACCATTCATAGTTAGGCTATGACAACCAACACACTCTCCCATCCGTCTCATGCAAACACAATGCTACAGAAGGTATAACATTACTTATGAGTCACAATTATAGAACGCCGCTGAACATAGCCTATTCAACCGCCCTAGGTTCAGTCATTCCGACAACATGTCTGCACCATTTAGTGCAGACGGCTCATTATATAAACAGAAATATAGCTTTCGTAGCCAATCCCCCAAAAACATACATTTAATGGCAATGTGCTTTGACCTCAAGTTTCTCACCTCATTCCTAGTAAAGTGGATGGCAGAATGGGAACCACAGTACAATGAAGGTGTTGTAGCCAACGGTGCCAATACCGAATGTGACATGCACTGTGTAGCCAGGCCAATACTCCTACAGCCGGAATCATTGCAATGAATTCCACCTCCATTGTACTGAGGCACACCATACTCTGCTTTCACAGCCCCACAAAACAGGCACGCTACCCAAGAAGACAATGTGCCCACCGAAACTACACCGGTCGACTCTACCGGCTGCCCAAGATGCAGCTACACATGCATACGATTCAGATCCTGTGACACTTGAAAGATCAATAGCATAATGTTTCGCACTGACAGTACATAAGTATCGCAGTATGGTCAACTATAAGCGAATATGAATGGACGTAAAGGCATTGGTATATTGGGGCAATATTATAACACCCAAAAGAATATCAGGCCTTGTTCTAGAAGCTACATACAACAAACTTCCTACTAGTGACCTGTATGGGAAATGTACACTTGTCTCATCTTCGTCACGCCTCGTTTGAACACCAGTACCTGCAGACATGAACTGGTACACGCAATGTACACGTTTCATCGACGTCATACCTCTTCGTGAATTGCGAAAAGTAAGATTTGATGAATTACTGTCATGCCATCAATTCTTAGGAAGGCAACACCTAACAGGTTTTTTTTTTTTTTGTTTATTTTTTTTTAACTTCTAAAGACGTGAGTTCGAATTTGGAGTCAAGCAACGTTACTACATTTGCTCTAAGAGTTGCGTTTCTGGCTAACAAAAGCAAAACATCCACATAAAACTGTATCTAAACCAAAATGATAAACACAGGTAAGTCCCAAGAACTGAGAAAATCCCACCATCACTAATGGCCTTTCAAGTTCCTCCCATCACAGTCACCCACTTTGGTGAAGACCATATACGGCTGCTTGCAATAGCCACACCGTACCATGTGAACCTAAGGTTTGAATCCTTTGGGGATTTTCATGCACGTTTTGCAATCCAACGTACCACACACTGGATATCCAAATCAACACTTGTCCACTTCAGAATGGATACCAATAATACATAAAAGAATCTAACCTAAAACAAAATTCACAACTGGGCTGAATACTCCATCAAAATCCACACCGCTTGCTTGACAAAACCCCCGAGCTACTAGTCGGGAGCGGAAACGTCTAACGCTTCCGTCGGTATTCTTCTACCTTGTATATCCATTTACATCCCCACTTCCATATCTATAGTTACATTAACACTGCGGAACATAAATCCATCTGGGGTGTGATAGTACACATCCAACCTACCTACCCTTTGCCCCGTCTGACGGACTACTACTTCCCTTCACCAATACTGATAATCTAAAGGAGCCAATTTGGGGGAGGAGCCTACACTATTACTACGAATGAATGGTCGTGGAGAAACTTCTTCAATGGTTAGTGGGCCCTCAGTCTTATCTTCGGCTTCTACCCTAGAATTACCATCCGATTCCGACTCTGTACCCGAACTAAGTCCCCTTCCATAGTTAAATGTAATTGTACTTAGACTGGGTTTGGGCACACTCTGAGGCCTATACTGCAAGGACCTCTTCTCCCTTCCCCATAACTTAACCTCATCAACAGTTACATGTTTAGTTTCAACGACCAAGTAAGTTTGGGGATACCACTCTATATCCTACTGTGTCTACCGCATAGCCAATGAATACCCCCTCCCAGCTTTAACTTCAAGGGTATCCCTTCCCGGATTATGGAAGTGTACAGAACACATTGCACCAGGTCTTCGTAATGTCTGACTGATACACCTCGATCAAACAATAATGTACAAGGGACCCCAAAGCCTAAGTATGAGCGAGGGTACCTATGCTTCAGGTAGGTGAACGTACATACAAATTCTGCCCAAGATTGCGTGGCAGAGAAGTCTCGTGAAGTATTGCACGTACCCCTTCTAACAACGTGCGGTTAAATCGCCTAGCGATTCCAGCCGTAGCTGGTGAGTAGGCATTGGTTCGCTGGTATCTGATACCCAACCTACATAATCACAAAATTCCATACCTCGGTCCGTGCGACCATAAACAAGTTGAGGCTAAATTGTCTTTCACTTCTGGCACGAAAGTCAACAAGCTTTTGAAACGCATCGCTTAGCGATGGGAAACACCCATGCACAACGAGAAGAATCATCAAGTAAAGTAAGCACATATCTACAATTACCCAAGGATACCGTGCGATTTGGTCCCCAAACATCTATGTGAAGGAGCAGCTCGAGGGGCTTCTTACTCTGCAAAGCACCAATACCCTTAAAACTGGCCCTAGTCGATTTGGTCACCTTGCAGACCTCGCACTGAGGAGAGTTAGGCTCCACTCACTAGTATCCATGTACCACCTTGGAGTTATGTAAATTTAACAGGCTCAATTTACGCTGATGACCGAGCCTCGAGTGCCAGGTTTCCACAGAAACCGACATAATTGGATTTAACTTCAACATGTACTTTAAAGTCCCCCTTCTGATTCATACTTAAGCCAAGGGAACTCTTACTCGACCCAGATGAACAAGCAACAGCTCCATTCACATGTTTTGGTTTGACCTTATGAGACAACAATGCATACACAATACAACTTGTTTGCGATTCGCCCAAAAAAAAAAAAATTGGGCATAGTGGCCCCGTGCGACCGCATATAGCGGCCAGACCCCAAAGGGCATCTGATTCACCCCCTCCCCCCCCACTCACCCTAAGGACCCAAGGAAGAGAAGACAGTCGAAGGCAAAAAGAGGGGGGAGAACCCTACTTCAAACCCATAGTACTAACCGTCCAAGTTGCCAACCTCCAGTGAGACCATGTCTTGATGCACACCGCAGGAGCCAACGCAGCTGCCATTCCAGGACCAAAGAAATGTAGAGGTAATAACGATTAATGTTAACATACCCTAACATACCATAAACACATACGCCTATGGGCAAACGCCCATGGAGACACTCACCATACCGTTGGCGACACATGACGACTGCGCAGCGACGGTTTTTTTTTTTTTTTTAATTGGTCCCGCCGCGCCAGTGCCATAGCAGCCACGCTCACCGGCGACATGTGACACCCTCGAAGTGACAACTGGCAACAGAACGGCGACATGTGTCCCGCTGCGTCAGCGTCATAACAGCTACTTACCCTGGTGACAACTGGCTACAGAACGGCGACTATTTGTCCCGCTGCGTCAGCGTCATAACAGCTACTTACCCTGGTGACAACCGGCTACAGAACGGCGACGATATGTCCCGCTGCGTCAGCGTCATACAGCTACTTTCTCTGGTGACAACTGGCTACAGAACGGCGACAATTTGTCCCGCTGCATCAGCGTCTAGTAGCTACTGAGTGTCGCCGATGGTGCTACACGTGTTGCCAGTGGCGACAGCGTGGGTCCGGTTAAAAACCGCCCTCCATTTGCACCCCTCGGCTCAACCAGCGTTGCAATTATGTCCAAACGCGGCACTTGCAACTTTTTTTTTTTTTTTGTGCTGGGATAGGCGGACCACGGACAGCGCCCGTGGCCGGCTTTGTACCACTCAGTGTAGGAACCGCACCGCTATTTTCCCCACCGGGAGCGGTCGTCCCATTCATCCTCTCAACACTACTGGTTTTCAACTTACCGCCACTGTCGGCCACTCACCTAACGCCCGCCATCGGATCGGCACGGACCTGCCTTGCGGGACGGTGACAACTCCACTGGCTCACTCTACAAATCACCATCTGCATGAAAAAAATGATATTTCAACACGAACAACATCCCGGGGAAGAACGGGAGGCAACGACGCCTCCGTAAGCCACGAATCACAAAAGCTTCATTCTCGGCCCCCATCTTGCCCTCGGCAACGACCGGCCGACCAAAAAACACCGCCGGCATGGCCGTATCCGTTAAGCCTACCGTCTACCGACCGTTGCCGTGCTTCGATCCTGTTCCCACCGTGCTGCTTTCCAATAAGCCGCTCGTCGGATCCACTTCTTGACATCGAAGTCCGTTGTTGTAGTCCATAATACGCGTTGGTTAATTCGCGAAGCACGCAGTAAAAACTCGCACAACCATCCACGATGGAGTGCTCGAAAAGTGATGCGGTTGGACTGGTGGGGGCGCTGACGTCGGTAAGGACGTGCAGCGCCGCCTGGCGGCAGTGGAGAAAAGCTTAGGGAGAACTTAAAAAATGGGGTTTTTAGTTCATAAGCGAGCAGTAAATAGCGTAAAAGGTGGTTTTAGCAATATTACTGAAGGTGAGTATTTGCAGGAAGTAAGAAAATCACTTTATTTTCTGGTAGAAAAGAATACAAAAATATATCGACTAAACTTCACCAGTTTTGCAGTAGACAACCCTTCCTATTTTACTGGTCAGTTCCCAGAAAGAGTCGTCGATCTCGTGTTTTTACTGGATATTTTAAATGTTGGATAAGGGGGTAAGGGATGCTGCTAACACTGCAGTCATCATTGTTAACAGGCGTCTCACCGATGGAAAGGGGTTGCTATCTTTAACTTACTTAAGTTGGTGCTACAATCGTGTAAGGTAACTTTCCGAAAATGCTGCTGCCACTTCATCTATTAAGAAAGGAAAATCCTTCTCTTGCGTGTTGAGTCAATTTAATTAACGGTAGAATCAAAGACGAGCATAACGTAGAACCTCAACAATCAATACTTGAACAAACACAGTCACAACAATAATAGTTTGTAAGGCATTAATTACCGCTTCTCAACAGAAACCGTCAAGATCTAAAAGATAAATAACTTTACTGTTACATTAACAATATCCATTACGATAGAATTTTACCCACCGCATGTGCTATGTGTGGCGGTGGTCTGGCTATGGCCCTGATTGCCAGTGCCTTACGTGCACGGAGGATGTTGGGCTTCGTTATGGGAGTTGGAATTAAGCATCATCCTCGTACCATCCCAATTGATCATATGTTTGGTTTTCATGACATGGAGGGCGACCGCGCGGCATCTTCTTTCATGGATGGCGTCTTTCAGGTGTTATGATGTGACGCGAATGCTAACTCGTCATTTTGTCTCACCTACATACCCACTAGGACACAATCGGCAGGGTACCTAGTAAACTGCACCGATGGAATTAGGTAGTTTAGTAGGTGGCACTTGAAATACTGGGGCTTTGCACTTAGGCTGGGTTGGATGAGCTCCTTCACCACGGTCGCTGCATCTTTAAATTGTTCAAATTTATCACGTTTCTTTCTTCTAGCAATCGTAGCTTCATGAGAGCTATACCTAAAATCACCTTTCTTGATGGAATAGTAACACCAGGGTCAATCTCGGTTCAGTTCGGTTTGCAAAGAAGCCATTTGTACGGATAGGCAAGAAAGCAAACATCAACTGTCAACACTGGTTTGACAGTGGTGGTGAACCAAGAGGGATCTGTTGATAGTCTAAAGGAGAGTAATTAACTCAATCTTCTCCACAACAAATGGGGGGATGAAGAGGTATAGTGAGGTACTAAGCCTCTCAGTCTATGCTTACCAAAATTCTCCCTTGACTATGATATTTCTGAGCACAATATCCATCTTAAAATGACTGGGTGAAAAACTGCAGTTTCATCATAATCAACCCCAGCTGGTGTCCACCAGATTTTTTTCATACGGTTAGTAGAAACGTGATGAAGGGCTTTCTTCACAAATGTCAATGGCGTTGTGTATAAGAGATTACACCTCTGACAGCAGTTGGTACCCATGTGTTAAGTCACAAGCGCTGGAAGCAAATGAAGTTCTGGACAGCATCCATCGCTCACTTGAGATATGCTCCCTAACGCTATTAGGTGTGAGGACAGGCGGTCACCGTTGTGCGTGTTGGGGTCCTATGTGCTGTTTTACAGGGTGAGGGACTGGTCAAAGTTCATTGGAAATCTCCACTTTTTCATCGACTCGAGGAAAGACTGAGGTTTCCTTCTAGAAGATTAGTTCCATTCCTATTACAGGTACAGGAAAGATGTCTGTCAAGTCTTTGTACAGGGAGGACGCGTCGTGAATAGGAATCGACAGCAGCTCTAAAACATTGTTTTCGTGTAAGGACGGGCATTGTCGAGGACAGTTTTCCACTTTACATCCAACCTTAAATTTTCTACACATTGTTGTATTATTGTTACCAAAGCAAAACGCATTGCACATATGATCAGGAAATGCTTTGTTTCTGGGGACAGAACAACTTTAGTAATGGCTTTTAAGACCTACGTCAGACCCCTTGTTGAATATGGTAGTCAGGTCTGAACCCCTATCTTGTTGAATCCGTTCAGAGGGCCTTTACTAAGTACTTACCAGGCATGCATGATATGACTTATGATCGCAGACTTGCATGTCTGGGTATGGACTCCCTTGAGCTAAGGAGGCTTCATGCAGACCTTTGTCTAACATTTTCTATTGTACGTGGATTGGTTGATGTTGACCCAAGTTCGTTTTTCTCCATGCGCGGTAACCACTATACTAGGGGCCACCCGTTTAAGATCGCTGTGCCCCCTGCTAGAAGGGACGGTGTAAAGTTCTTCTTCGCGAACCGCGTCGTATCCCCCTGGAATGGTCTGCCATCAGATTTAGTAAACTCCTCGAGTCTTAACCAGTTCAGGCATGGTCTTCGGAAGATAGATCTCGCTATTCATTTGAGATGTTTTTAAACTAGCAAATGCTAATGTAACAAATCGACTCTAATGGGACTTGTTTTAATCTTGTAAACTTTTATATATGTTTTTAATATTAGGGACAGATATTAGTGGATGTCACCCCATCCCTTTCTGGATCTCCCTTTACCATTAGTGTAATAAATTATTATTATTATTATGATTATTATTATTATTAATATGGAGTTAGACGCTCCTCGCATTTGCCAAAATACTGTTGATGTGGCCATCAGCATATTTTGGCATCTCCGGCAGTCCGGTTAAGGAATGCTACCACAGTGCATATGCACGTGCCTTGGGACATTTCCAGTCCTGATGCGGTGCCGCACAAATGTAGGAGGGCAATGGTAGTGGAAATGTCCGATTGCCTTTTGTCCTATAACAAGCATCCACCAGTTCAGTTCTGCTGATGGTGAGCAAGTGCAAGACGTAAGCGTCGACTCATGAACGGTCCAGCAGCAAAAGGTGGGGTTTCTCCAGTAGCTCCGTTTGGCAACAGGGCTTTGCCAAAAACCTTTGACAACGACAAGGTGTCCTTTTTAGGATAGGAAGACTTGGAGTGTTTGGAAGGGCGGGCAGCTTTCAACTCTCCTTTGATGGCAGACTTGATCTGAGGTTGCATGGCTCACTATTTAGAGGCACTCATTGGGACTGGTAGTGTCCCCTCAAGAACCCCCCCAAATCCAGGTATTGTGTCTCCACCCTAGGTTGAGAAGAAGAGTGGCCCCCGGCTACCAAACAACAAGAGACCCACAAATTTATGACCATAAGAAATAAAAGAAGTGGTGGACACAAATTTAATTCCTTGTCAAACAAACTTTACAATAGGCTCAACATCCTTACTTGTTTCAAGAAATATATTTACCACAAGTATTGCAATTATATTTCAGCTCCGAGGACATAACTATGGAGGCTGTCATTTTAATTATATCGTCGGTAGTTCACTTTGGTCAGTCGTGAGGTTATTTCTCCATAAATGTTTTCATTTCAGCACTGATTCACACAGATGGTTTTGAGTCTTTGTCGTAAAATAAGTGTAGGAACAGTACTTCGCTTCACCATTAACATACGGATAGGAAGGGGAAGCTGGACCTGCACTTTTTCCATTGAAGGGCTACGCCAGCTAGAGGTGTACTAAGCCACCCCACAACTCGCTGAATAGAAGATGATCATGACGTCGTGTTTGTAGCCAATACATTCGCTGTAATGGAAATGTCATGTCAGTAGCCAACGAATTTAAAATGCACACCAGTGTTGTACAGTTTTCAGCAACATTTTTGTGCAACAATTTATTGTGTTTTGACTTGCACACCTCGGCGACCCAAGATGAGAGCGTGACCTGACTTTCTCGTAGTACGGGTTGTTGTTCTTACAGCGCCTAAACAGAAACAAGATGACATCAACGATGCCACCACTGTGTTACAGAACGTCTCATAGTAAAGACAGCTATGCATTCCATGTAAGTTCATAGCAACTTTCTAGAACATCAATCCGTAATACGAGAAACATAGGTCAAGCTTTCATTTGGGTCTCCGAGGTGTGCAAATCAAAACACAATAAATTGTTTAACAAAACTGTTTGTTAAATCTGCACAACGCTGTAGTGCAATTTTCACGTGGTAGGAACTGAAGATCATTATTTTGGCGTATTTAAAAAAAATTTAGAGATGATTTATTATAGAGATTGTTCAACTTTTGAAAATGTTTAGGCAAAAAAAAAAACCGTCACTGTAAAACTAGATTTTTAGTAGATCACCGCAGTGTGTCTATTAGAAGAGAAGTTTGTAATCAATGTTATCGGCACATGTTCCTAGAGGGTGCTACTTAGTATGTCTTGAAAATGGAAGGTGCATCGGCCCACGCTTATTGTAAGTAGAATGATGTAATGGACTTGAGTGTAATCAATTAATGTGTTGAGAACTCGTCACATGGTTGAGAATTCAGTATACTGGAGAGCAATCCTCTCCTACGACTGATCCAGCTAGCTTCTGTCTAAGTTGACATAGCTGGCATAGACGCCTAAACAGAAGCAAGATGACGTCAATGATGCCACCAATGTGTTACAGAACATCTTATGGTGAAGACAGCAACAGATTCTATGTAATTTTATTGCATCTTTCTTTTAAGCAAAAGCGAACAAGAGGGGATTAAATAAACAAACACATGTATTTATTCGCACAATTATATTTTCTTTGTCTGTTGGTTATGTAAGGAGGCCACGTAGCTATAGCATGTAAGAATGTAACAAAAAGTTTCAATTGCCCTTTAAGTGATTTAAGACGCACAAAGATAGCTTTACATACTTGCTGCATTTTTGCTTTCCTGCGAGCTGCTTTGAATGCAGGTGGATCTTGTTCTTCCTCCAGATCTATCCTCATGAATTCATCTAATGTTAAGTGACTAGATGGAGTATCACCAAATTCATTTAACCTAGAAGCAGATTAAAAACACATGATTTACCATTCCCAGCTAGAATTGAATGGGTAAATTTGTTTCCATGCCAAGCACTTTGGAGGCCGACGTACTGTTTCGTGCATATCCGTCCGCCGGTCCTGACCATATTTACATCTAACAAAAAAAAACGTGAAAATAGCACACTTTTTGGAACTTAGGTTAAAATTTTAAAAAAAGTTAGTTCTTTTTGTAAAAAAAAAGGAAAAAAAGACTAAATATTTGTGTTTCGACAAAAGTACGACGAAAGCATACTAGTGACAAACAAAGCCGCTCAGGCCTGAAATAAGCACACCAAGTTAGCCATAATGATAAGTTGTTCATTGTAATCATTTTCTGGCACAGAATTTAAATCTCTCTGTGGTGTGTTACTTTTAATAAAATTGTTAGTTTCAGTTTCATTTTCGTCTGACAACGCCATATTTGCTTTCACTTCAAAAAGACGCTCCAGCTAAAACCTGAAAAACAGAAATTCTACTGCATGGTTCTGCCATCTAGCGATTGAAAAGTGAACTGATGTGACCAACAAAGTGTCTGGATCAGCAACGGCGCACATACTACAATTCACATTTTTGCATACCGTAAACCGTGTATTAAAAGCCCAGTTGAAGCTAAAACCCACCCCATAAAACGCTGTAAAGTCAATATCATGAAATAGTGGAGTTAAAGCCCACCTCTCAAATTGCCATTTTTCTACGAAAAACTACCTAAAAGTTATATGATGTGAATAAAGATAGTACTGCTTGCTATGTTTACTGGCCCCGTCTCCCTCCCTGTAGAAATAGTGGACTCTTCCTTTAGCTTCTAGCACCTGCACAAGGCCTGGGTATCGCTCACCTAAGCCTCCTCCCTTCTTCATAGCAATTAAAATGATGTAAAAATTGGTCTTTCAGAGATCATTCAAAATCTTCGAATTTTCTGTAATAGATGTCCAGAAAGGTTAGAAAATTGGTAATGCTTGATTTAAAGCCCAACCCCCCCCCCCACCCCTATTTTTGCCTAATTAACTACATAAGCCCATGGGCGTTTAATCTACGATTTACGGTACTAAATTGAAAGTGAGAAACTAGACACTCAGTAAAAATTAATAAAAGCGTACCAGTACATTTTTAGGATTTAAAGTGCTAGAATACCTACCCAATTAAATTTTTGCATTATTGTCTGCAGTAAGATGAAAATTCTTAGACAAAATTAAATATGAGTCTTCCCGATCAACACACCAAATAATAACTGGATCCTGGCATCGCAAGTGCTGTGCAAGCGATGAGTGGAAGCCATCTTTGATTGTCTAGGCACATGATTAGTGGCAACAATGAGGGGAGGCAGGATGGGTAATTGGGTTGGTATCCTAGGGATAAAAGCCCACTTCAGATGGGGAATGGCAAATTGTAGCGGCGGACGCTACGACGGCTAAGGTGCTTGTAGCGCCCCCGACATCCTTGGTTGACGAGTACTTATTTGCATCAGGTTACGTGGTTATTTCGACTTTTTACGATAATAAACACAGCAAGAGCTACAGTCCCGGCATGGGGGATGGAGCGTCGGTGTCCTATTCTAGGCCTAACCTTAATGCTTCCGGTAATTACACTGCCACCAACGGTAGATTAATTTAATTGCCTAACGAAGTATAAAGCTAAAATGGGCTACGTAATAATTTACACTAGAAACAATCAATCTTACTAGGGAACGAACCTGAGGTTTAAAAACTCTTGGTTTTTATTTTAAAACATCAGAATGAAAAAATAAACACTTTTACATTTAAGTTCACTAGTTTCAGTCTTTACAAGTTTGCAAAAACAAATCAACAGAATTTACATTTAGTAATTCACAGTTAACAAGAACAACGATGTCTGTTCTTAAACACTCTTAATTTAGATTAGAAACAGCATTTTGGGTTCCAATCCAGGAATACCCAGCAAGCTGAACCGCGTCCGCTAAGTTACAACTATATTTGACAACTGTAGTTTTCAAGTCGTCTCACAGTTATTTTTCCTCGTGAGGATCAAACCGTCCCTTTGTTTACATTTGAAAAATGAACAAAGAATGAAACTGGCTTTTTAGGAAGAGATGCCTACTCTAACATTATGGTGGAGCTAGAGGTTAATTTAATTTAGACTATAAATTCAGAATTGGGGGGTCCTAAAGATAAACTTCTAAAGTTAAACTAGTTGCTTACAACCACTACCATTTTGCCCGGCATGGCAATCCCAGACGTGACATCTCCACTCCCGACCGGCGTGACCCTTCTGGCTTGAGAGATCTGTGAGCTGTGCTAACGATTGCGTTCTGGGG
>JAHWFP010198782.1:0-21038 GCA_023313725.1 Lithobius niger | reverse complement strand
TGATGACAAATCGGCTGATGGTTGGGTAGTTTCTGGAAGACATCGTGACTGAGATATTGTGAGAGAGTGTGTTGGAAGACATTCGAATTAAAGAGACCAGTGTACACGTACAGATCCCCCCCAGAATTGACTATACACCAACTAAATTCAGTATTTGTGCCCGTGTCATAACTATTTTACTGCATCAAATATTTTAATGAAAACACTCAAACCGTTTGGCCTCCACAGCACGGCCATTTCTTGTTGTTGCTGTTGAAACTCTTGCCCTCACCTAAAACCAATCAAACCAGGTCTAACAGATGAACCAATTTTCATGTTTTGTAGTTTATCACGTAGGTATGAACTAGCAAACGGGCTTTGGGCCTATTGTAGGCAGAGCAAACAGAACTTCATTTCAAATTTATATTTAGTGTTTATTTTAATGACTTTAGCTTCTTTGTTAATGCTCCTTAAAAATCTGGGTGCAATACTAACTCGGCTAAGTTTTGGCTCTTTGCCTTTTGGTGTGATGTACTGCTGCTCTTTGCTGGCCATTTTCTTATTTTAAGATTTTTTCAAGAAGGCCTAAGCTACATACATATTTATTTTAATAGGTTTTTGTTTGCTCCAGCATTTAATTTATATTTATTAAAGTTATTTTCAGCATATGTCCACATTCCACACTAAAGATGAGGGCCATCATCACCAACTAAAAATAAAATGGCCCGTTGGTCACCTCTGGTTGGGATGCCGCCACAAATAATTCTTACATTGTTTCTTCTGATGAAGAACTATCCTTTCTTCATCAGAAGCACACGAAAAAACGGTAAAAAAAGGTTTGCTACATGATCGCAGGAGAAAACCGTCACTATTCAAATCGAGTTCTCAACCATGGATCGACAGTAGCGGCCTGCTGACGTAGCTCCCATTGAGCTGTCCAGTTTGGCGGCCAAATGAGTCGTGATGAGTTTGTTCATTTGTGTATGTGTAGGGCCTGTGAGGTTCATTAGTGGGCTCTTTTTTAAACTGAACCTTTTTATTGCTAAAGATTCAAGTACTCTCAAGTGGGCTCCTTGTGTAGTGTTGAACCTGAGCAGCACTGTGGATCTATCCCATGCAATATTGTGCCGGAGGTTTTTGGAATGTTGGTTAATCCCATTCAGTTTATCACCTCTTCTTGTTGCCCCCATGTGTTCTTGAATTCTTTCTTCGAGTTTTCGTTTCGTCTCTTTGTAAATGTGCTTGCATCTTGTAGACAACTTGGCTCTGTGAACTGACATCAACTGAAGGTCTTAAGGGCTTTGGTGCTGTGGGACTTCCAGTTGATGTCAGTTCTTTTGTGTGCTTCTAATGAAGAAGAAACGATAGTCGCAAATTTAAGAGACTAGTTGATGTTGAGTCTTCTTAGTGTATTTGTGTTCACAAAAATTTATAATATGTCTGATTTTAGCCACTATAGTCGTCGATTACCGGCATTCAATAACATAGTTTACAACAACTGCTGCGCAAGTGTCTTCCCTAGATTAAAAATATTAATAACTTGCTTACTGTCTGGAAAATCTTTCTATTCTAACCCATTGCCCCTTCCCCCTTCCTGTTCTTCACATTTTTACTTTTTTTAATTTTATTTTATTCTTTTGCTTGTGTGATTTGCTGCTTTATAAATTACCATTAGTGTTAGTTTTTTTAATCAGGTTATCGTTGTCAATTCCAGTAGCATGCACACTCATCTGAGCGATGCTATGGTTGTTATCTTTCTAGCGCTGTCATCTTGTCGAACTGAGTGAGACACGGAAAGCAATAAGTGACACGCCCCAGAGAGCGCGTGTGACCACCATTTTCCGGAAGTTGTCAAGTTCGCATAGTTTTCTGTTCTTCCTGGAGAGAAGACATCCGACTTCTGTAAAGCATTCAAATTGGTAGTTCATTTCAAACTACTGTATAAACTTGAATGACTGGGTTTTGGTGGGACGCTTTTAAAATGGATTTTGGCTTTTCTCGGCGGTAGATCACAGCGACTACTTGTCAACGAGTTTTTTAATCTCCTTCTATCGTCATTAAAGGAGTCCACATGGGTCGGTGCTGGGACCTCTGTTGTTTGTCATTTATCTAAACGACCTTTATTGCAATCCCTTGAATACCCACCAGATGATATTTTTGGATGATCTGAAGTTGGGTGCACCTACTTTTGAAACTGATTACTTAGCACTGAGTAATGAGATTGACTGCCGTATATATCCGAATATAAGACGGTACTTTTTTTCAAATTACACCATTAAAATTGCAGCATCGTCTTATACTCGCATTCAAATCCATAACTCGGTCAAATTTCGGCCGATTTTGACGTTTGAATACACCATTTTGATAGTTTTCCGAGAGCTATCCAATGGTGCTAATCTCATGCCAGTTGCTCAAATAATTTTTGGATTATTTAGCAAAAACTAAATATGTATTGAAAAAGGCCTCAGGAAGCAGTCCAAAGGAGAAGTTATTATTAAAATTTTGGGTTTTGAATCCAGGACCAGGGGAATTTAAAAGTATACAAACTAACAAATATTATACCAAACCTTACAAAAGCCTTGCTTAACGTCATGCTTTCTTTGGAACATGCGAGCCCGAAAATGCTACCCATCTTATATTTGAGGCGTCTTATATTCGGACGTATACGGTATGTTTCTGAGTGGAGCGAAGATTTGCAGCTACCACTTTCAATCCCAATGTGGTCACCTTCTTTATTGGGAGACATAGGCAGGGTTGAGTCTGTCCAGCGTAAATTACAAAAAAATACTTGTCCTGCGTAACCTTTCGTATGACATGCGATTATCAAGCGTTGTGCTACAATCCCTAGAATTACGTAAACTGAAAGCTGATCTGCTGTCGACCTATAAGATTTTTCAGGCTTCTTTGCCAGTGGACTTATCCTTTTTTGTCCGCTACCTTTGTATGGCCACCAGGAGTCACTCGCTAAAATTTATGATTCCAGCAGGAAGACTGGAATGTAAGAGGTTCTTCAGCTTGGAATTCCTTGCGTGAGCATGCGGTGCAGTTGCGTTCCGCCGAACGCTTTCGAATTAAGTTGGGCACGATCAATCTCAGAACTTCCTTAAAGAGACCTAAATTTGTCGCACTACAGTCTCGCTAGGCCATTATTATTCATTTTAAATTAATTCTGACTAGGACCCAAAGTAAGTGATTTAGCCTTCTGGATCCCTACCACTTTGTGGTTAAATATTTTTATTATTTATTATTATTATAGTAATCCTCACCAAAAGTTCCAGCGTGGATTACTCTCTCCTGGAAGAACAGAAAACAATGCCAACTTGGCAACTTCTAGAAAATTGCGGCAATGACGTGCTTTCCATTTATAAATCACGTTGTCTGTTTTGAAGGTTGGTGATGGTTAGAAATTAGTTTTAACTATGCATTATGTTAGATATTGGTAGGACGACGATCTAATAAACTATATTTGTGAATAAATAAGAATAAAGGCATTCGGTTTTGCTAGAATGAATCTAGATGATTGAGTACCACCAATGCCCAGGAGTTAACGAACTTGATCGGTGCTCACGTTACCAATAGTCTGTATGGTTAGAAATTAGTTTTAGCTGCAAATTTTTTTTTGAGAAATTAATTTTACAAGCCCATGGATTGACGGTAAGTGTTGTCATTGTGACATATGTGCTTTAACAAGTTGGATTTGACGGCTAATGCTGTTATACTGGATCAGTGCATGAATTGTACGGTATAACTGGTTGTTTTTGAAGGTATGCGATAATGCAGGAAATCAACATGTCGATGAGATTTCACGAATAAAGTAGTGCCTAGAAAGGAAATGTAGTAATCTTCATGGTAAATTGCAGGGAAGATGAAATATATTTAATGCCCAACAATTTATTAGCGTTTTGAGCTAGGGCAGAGTGCAATTCCGTCATCCACAAATCTTTTCTAATAGATACGCAAGCTGTAAGCAAGCATTAAGCATACATTTCCTAGTTTAACAGAAAAAGTATCAACCCCCGCCCCCCTCACCTAATGTTCAATAACTAAATAACTACATGAATAAAATAACTTGCCTTTGTGTTGTTTTCATTGTTATTTGAAGGTGGCTTCTTTTCATAGTGTCGAATACCACCAAGGTGGGAAACCAAATGGCGAGTAGTTATTGCAACCTACAAAAAAAAAAAATAATAAAACCAATATTATCATTTCAATAAGCATAATAAGTTGGAAAAAATACAGGATGCCCCTAAGTAAGTTTTCTGGAAAATGCCCATCTTCACAATAAAACCATCATAAGTATGTCCAAAAGGATTTCTCAATACAAAGAGGGATATCTTAAAAGAATTCCCGCAAGTTGAGGACAGAAACACTGCACAAGTAAAATTACTACATAATACATTCAGTTGTCACTAGTTTATGGGGAAGTTAATGCCGAGGCTTACATATCGTGGTCCTTGATGTTGACTGATATTAACTTTTGACCAACGCAATTTTCCCCCAGATGGCAACCATGTCAATGCCAACCAGTCAGCCCAAAGCGTCCCCAAAACTGAGCGAGGGAGCATAAAACTCCTTGCAAAAATCCATTTGCCATTTTCTGCAACATTTTTTTATGAAAGCCATACATTACGTAAATGGGGGGGGGGGGAGGGTTTTGGCTTTCGTAAAGAAAGAAAAATATTCGCACAATATAAATACAGCGGTCACAGGTTGTTAAGGGGCGTAAATGGGAAGGAGGAGGCGGGGGGTGCTCCCAGAAAAAATATATTTATTTATGTCACTCAATGGCATTTGATTGCATACGATTATGAATTTATCTGGATTTCTGAACACAATTTTTTTGTGTGTGCATTTTTCCGTAGGAAAAAAAACATAACAAACAGCATAAATAGATTCCCTTGATAATAGGTTGGCAAATTTCTGGTTTACACCCCTCCAACCTTTAGCCTTCTGACGTCCCTGCTTACAATTTGGCTCAGTTCCGATGCAACCATTTTTAAATTTGCCATCGCCTTTGGGGATGATAATCCATATGGACCATCTTCTGTTGTCGGTAGGGATGTGCGATACTCGAAAAATTCGAGCCGAGCAGAGTATGAAACCTATACTCGAACTCGGCTCGATGTTCGCGTCCATACTCGAAAAACTCGAATCCGGCGAAAATGCGATAACTTCGTCAATTTTTGACCGATTTTGACATTCCAATATACCAAATCGATCGTCTCGACGAGAGCTTTCCAGTGGTGCAGAGTAAAAGTCAATAACTGAAACTATTTTCAAGTTATATCCTTAAAACTGAAAGACCATGAACCACACAGTCAGCTAAGCACCATCTTTGTTCTTTTTGTCTTAACAAATTAAAGAGAAACTAACAAACAAAACATTTCCATCAAATACTCGAACTCGGCTCGATACTCGATTCTTCTGTTGCAAACTCGACTCGGCTCGGCTCGAATTAGAAATGTTCTACTCGCACATCCCTAGTTGTCGGGTCTATTGTATTTCGGCATTTCTCACTCAAATCAATGGCGAAAAAACAAAACTAAAGATCAACACGACCCAGCTCATGATACAGCAAAAGAAACAGTTGTGTACAGACGCCAGGAGGAGAGGAGGAAGCGATCGGTAGGGACATAAGTTTTCCACAAATTGAAGTAAAATTGTAGGCAAAGTAGTAAGCTCAAATGTGCCATATGCAAGAGGCACATCACATTTGGTAACACAGTGAGGAGGATTCTGCAAAGTAGAAAAAGATAATTTTGCACGAGCAAAAAGTATGCTCAGCATTAATAATTCACAAACATAAGTGATGGGGGATTTCTGGATTTCATTGGCACTTGTGACGTGATGGTAAATCACAAATAATCAAACATTTACTGCATTGTTGATGTACACTTGTAATCATACATTTTCAAATAAGTACTGTTTTTGTCACTGGTCTATTCGTTGCCTTTTCTATCGTAAGTATTTCCCTCTCTAGTGTACAAGTTAACACCTGTACTTTTCACGATATTTTTAAGCAAAATTTTACGCAAAAGCAAAATTAAGCAATATGAACAAATTTTGGAAATGTTGAAGGTGACACGCGAACACATATACAAACACTTTCTGCCATTGTGGCAGAAATACGGCTTTGTAGTTGTTGCCGACATTACCTGTTAGGTTAGGAA
This sequence comes from Lithobius niger, assembly GCA_023313725.1. Taxonomy (NCBI): domain Eukaryota; kingdom Metazoa; phylum Arthropoda; class Chilopoda; order Lithobiomorpha; family Lithobiidae; genus Lithobius; species Lithobius niger. The sequence continues at coordinate 14,889 of JAHWFP010198782.1, read as the reverse complement.
GTTACGTCAACTTAGGAACCATTCTAAAAATATGTCACGCTATTTTTAGCCTATTTGACCATGCCCTCACAGATCCACCCTGTAACATTTTGTCATACATACTAGCGTTGGGAGGTACCAGACATTTTTTAGACGGTGCCGATACCGAGCTCAGTACGCCGATACTCAGTTTTCTCCAGTACTTATGAATGAGGCAGTATCTGGTATGATAGTACTGTGGTGTCAACACCCAATTTTTAAATAATTTTATTGATAAATGTATTTATTGATATAGTTTTAATGGAAAAAATTTATTGATTTTTTCTTATCTGGTTTAGCTTAATGAATGTTTCATGATATCATACACGGCGATAGCCGTATACGGCGTGTATATATATGATTGAAGTCCTTTCTCCAGCCAAACTAAAACTATTAATTTCTCCGTTTCTATTCAATATATTTCGACCAAACTTGGCCAGATAGTAGATAGCAACTTTTCCAAACTTTACACCAACTTTTATGCAATTCCGTGCAAGACTAAACGTAGGAAGCCACACGTAAATTTGAAAACTGTTCACTTGTTGTTCTTGTTCTTGTTCTTGGCTGACACGGTTTCAGAAAAAACTACTGCACCTACCTAAAATCTGAAACATGATTTGAGCCAGAAATTTCCCTGGGCTTCAACCTTTTACAGGGACCACTTTTTCAATTGGTCCATCCATTTCGGAGTTACGGGACCCTAAACGATCATTTTGAGTGTTTTACATTGTTTTAACCATTGTATTTAGGGAACAATGCCACTCAGCAAAATCCAGATTCATTCTTCGTCCATGTGTTATGTCTTTGCTAAAAAGTTGATTGTTGAACGGTAAAATGAAAGAATTAGTGTTTCAGCTAAACGCATATATTTTTAAACCAAACTAAGCTGCGTTGTGATCGAAATTGGCAGCTAAAAACGATAGAATTGCGTATTTATTTCGCAGATGCAGGCTTTCAGAGACGAGTTGAATTGTTTCAAAGTGGCCGGCAACAATCGACTGCATGCATAAACCTTTGTAGCGCGATGCCATAGCCGTAAAAGAGGTACACGGGTTACAAGCAAAAACGTCAAGTGAGCTGTAAAAAAGAGGGATGTATGATTGAATTTTCACTTGTTAAAATGAACAGGGATAAAAATTGATGATTTTTAATTGAAATAATAAAATGTACAATTGAAAAAATTCCATCTGTTTAGGTGCTGTTGTGCTCTACCAATCATATATTCAAAACATAAAGCACAACAGCACCTAAACAGATGAATTATTATTTCAATTAAAAATCATCAATTTTTATCCGTGTTCATTTTAACAAGTGAAAATTCAATCATATATCCCCTTTTTTTACGGCTCACTTGACGTTTTTGTTTGTAATATTATTTGGCTCCACTTTTGTGCATTGTTTAGAAGTGCAATTTTACCATTGTTGATCTTTACCTGAGTCTAAAATGGCCTCAAAGCAGTACACTCTATGCTTTGAGCCGTACAACACAAGGACTGAATGAACTATTGTTATAAATTTACTCCTCCAATACTGGTATTTTAAGATTGCATTTTTGGTGCATGCTGTACATGTGAGAACCAGTTTGCCACCCAACACTACCACGTACTCACAACAAAGGGGAAAAAAGAAAACCTACAATAAAATATTAAAATGTATCTCCCTTATAATCCACTTTATTTCCAGAATACTGTCAGGTTTAAACAGGAACCACCAGACACCAGATCACATCATTTATTTGCAGTTAAGATATAGAATTTTCCTTAAGAAAATAACAAAGCTGCGTGAAAATAAAGTGTAATGTCACATTTGACAACCCCTACTCCCCCACAGGCTCCCCCTCTCCCACCCTTTCTGGGCGCGTGACATAAGTTTTTGAATGAGCCCTTAGGTTGGTTTACTAGCGATTAATCTCCCTTGGTGACACTTTGCTCGAGTAATAATGGCAGACAGGTTACGCTTCATAAAGACGATGCCAAAGCCTGAAAACAATGAATTTACAACATCTTGCCGGCAACAATATCAATTTACAATAAATATCAATTGTTATGGTAAGAATTAACATCGATAGAGATTATATTTTAGTATATATACTTCGTGCGCCTGTCTTGTTCACCATTACCCAAGGTGTTTTACATTTAAATTCCAATTTCTACTTTAAAAAGGATACCGTCAACGAAAAGAAGTTCATATTTTACAATGAAATTGATAAAATTTTGATGAAATTTAAGTTTTTATTTAGTTAGCCAAAAATTGCAAAATGTGCGGTAAAATGCATGTTTTGCAATCGCAAATTTTCATTTTTGGCTTCAGCCAACAGTACACAACTCTCCATTGGACAGATCTGATCAGAATTCTTCTTTTAGCCAAATTACGAACTTGCAATATCGCAAAACTGCGGAACGAACGGGTCCTTATCTATGAAGTGGGGGATGTTTTGGTTATTTGGTCTCCATTATGTTTAGTAGCAAATTACTTAAACATTAGCGGTCACATGCCACCACAAGTTGGAGCCACCAACCCCGATCAACAATAGCCAAAGACTCAATACAGCTAGCTAACTCGGCAGGCAAAATGTCATTCAAGTTTAAAACCCCAAAGAAATTAGACTTCGCCTTTTTATGATGAATTTGCTACTATGGTATTTACTACTATGATGAATAATCATTAAAACCTCGACCAAAATACCCCTTCTTTTTTTTTTACCACATGAAATCACGCTCAAAATCAAAATCAAACAAATACTACTAATTTGCGAATTTTCGACAGGCTTCAATGACTAAAGATAAAAAAAAGTCTACCTGTCTTCACCAGGCCACTTCACGATGCTTATTTACGTTATTTACTTTATTTACATTGTCTGACGTGCATCGATCGTTACAGAATTGCAGACGACTAGGACGCAACTCCAAAGTCACGCCCTAGTCATCTGCTATTCTCTAACGATCAATGCACAATTGCACATCGGACACCTATCGAAAATTAGTAAATTGGTAGTATGTGTTTGATTTTGAATTTGAGTGTGATTTCATGTGGTAATTTTTTCAAACATTCAACGTACGATGGTTCGTTTTGTCAACTCTAACAATATCATACCAAACTCAATTTTACAAGTCATAAACTCACCTTTTTACCATCAAATTTACAAGTCATAAGCTCACCTTTTTACCATCAAATTCCTTTTCTGGAAAGCTAGGTACATAGTGCTGCACAGGTTTGTCCAGGTCCAGCTTGCCATCTTCCCACAAGCGTGCAACAGCAGCCATTGTTAATGACTTGCTTATGCTGGCTATCCTCATGACAGTATCTGGTGTACATGCCACTCGATTTTCTACATCACTGTGGCCAAAACCTGAATAACAAAACGAAAATTATTTCAGCACGCTTTATTTCGTGCACCAAATACAATCTCAGAAACTCTGCTCTTCGAAAAAATTTTACATTACGTAACATGTTAGTCAAAGTGACTCAGAACAAGAATTTAACGAATAAAACCTTCAAATATTTACTTATTAGCCTACATATTGCACTCTTGTATCTAGCTCTTGCAGCTACCAGGGTATTTCTTTTTAGCGTTAAAAGCTCACAAAAATTACCCCAGGAAAAAGTAAATTAAAAAAAAAAAAAAATTTAAAAAAACCTCAGAACCTGTAAACTTGAGGAATACGAAAGTACCCAAAAAGCAACCTTGGTTTGTGGCTTTACATTATTTTACATCAGTTATAAAATTAGCCACCAGGAACTGCTCACTTAATACTAGGTAGTTAACTACTTTCCACAAGTTAAAAAGTAATTCTGTCGACTTTGGCCGCTAAAGGAAAGAGGTGTCAAAGTCATCACAACAGAAAGTCTAATTTTTTCGCATTAGACAACCACGAAGTACGCTTGGAGTCCACAATTAAATTGCTAAAATATGGTTAGAGGTCAGAGCACTAAGGACAAGAAATTTAGACACAGTCTATCACCCAAACTAAGCAACCAACACCGACGGCAGTGCAATTATTTATAGTGAGCACTAATCATTCAATGAAACTACGCAAAGCTATAAAATGTTAACATGAACCAAAATTCAGCAGAGCATGCACGATTAGTGTCCAGCTTTGTTTCTCAGATTACAAATAAAATTTAGGAGAACATTACATGGATAAGGAAACAAAATAAGCAATTCAAAATGTTGGCTCCATTGTGTCCTCCATTTCTTTCAAACATGGAAGTGGTTGGTGCAGAATACCAATCAAAGAGGTGTAGAGTTTGTTTCTTTTAGTTGGCCTACGACAAACTAGAAAAACACCAACAGTCAAATCATAAACAACAGGAGAAAAGAGACTGCCAATCTACGAAAAATATAAAACTTCACGTTACCTAACAGTGATTACTGCTTTCACTCCGATGCCAGTGTTGTGTTGTCGGTGTTGTACTTCACCAATATGCACATTTTTATTAGTACTTACTATGGCTACCCTTCACAAAATGATTATTACCTCCAATCAATATGCATGCCCAGACTAAGGTTTGCTTTTCATTCCCACAGATCAGTAAACGATTCCATTGTGTTTCCTCTAGTTCTCGAGACCAAACCTGAGACAGCTTGAAGTCCTGGTGTTGGAAGGGGTTAATTGCACATTAAAAAATTAGTACTTCAGACGTTGCTTGACCCCTTCCACTCCAAACGTACGTCACGTGTAACAGGTCAGTAATGCGTTTCGATCTTTCATCCACTCGGTTCAGAGACCAAGCTCCTAGCAACTCAGCTGTGTTACGACCAATGGACTTAGGTATTTTGTCTTCGTGCATAGGCGTACGTCTTGACATGAAACTATTGGCGACGAAGCTTGTCAAATACATGTTTTAATAAACGCTGAAATGTCTTTTATAATAATCCTTGAGCGAAACGAGCGTAAGGCTTTTTTACTTTGAATCATTCTAATCATGGTGTAAAATTCATGCAAAATTCAAAAGCCTGGGTGTGATTTAAATGTACCAAACTTCTGACAAGCACTGGAAAACTGTTGAAAAAGGCGTCCTCCTATGCCGCTTTGTCTTCTCAGGTAACTTCTGGCACAGGTTACCAAGGTTCACAGTGGAGCGACACTTTCGAATGTGAAAAATAACCCCTTTAATTTACAAATGTGCACCAGAAGTTACCTGAAGAAGACAAAGCGATGTACAGGACACCTGTTTTAACAGTGTTTTCCAGTAGTTATAGAAAGTTTGTGCACCCTCTAAATTGCAGCCAGACTTTGAATTTTTTGCATAAAATTTTACACCATGACAATTACCCTTTCCAATGTCAACATAACTACATCGTTTTGGACATCGTGATTTGAAACTGGCGCTCGGCGTGGACCACTGCATGCGTCGGGCCTACGGATACGTCTGGCCCACTGGATGTGATGAGCCTACTAACCTCTAAAACTCTTAGTGCCTGACGAAGATGGACGAATACTGTTCGCAAGAATCTACTTTCCCCACCGGTATGTGCCCCACCGGTGTCACCTTATATTTAACTGTTGTATAGAATTATTTATTAGGAACGAGTTACCACCTGTTGTTGATTTGTTAAATTTAATGCTGTACCTTCTGTAATTTAGTCATACATTTTTATGGCATCTCACACCTTTAACCATCACAGTTAACCTATGCTCACAGATACTAGCATTACTTTTAGCGTAGTCAAAAAAGCAGCATGGCAGAAGTTGCTCACTACCCCTAAAAAATGATGCTCATGATAAAAAGCAAATATTCAACCACCCATTGATACTTTTACTTGAACCAATGATGCAGCAAGACAAAAAAAAGATCCACGAACGATACATTTCCGAGATTTTTTTACCTCCATTCTGGAAACTCTTGACATTACAAGCCAAATTTTAGACAAAAAATACGTAATGCTAAACACGTACACCCAGAAACTATCCGTACAATTATAACATAAAAATGTCTACTCCTAAGAAAAAACAAAAAATGGAGAATCTACCAGAGAACTTGCTCTCGCAAGGAGAATCGAAATTCTGAGAGTGGAATATGACGAAACTGTGTTAATTATGAGATGTCCCTTTTTGCTTTCAGCTCACCTTTATTCCTCCTCATTTTTATCAAATTACACTCTCATTTATGCAATTTTTGCGTCACTTCCGGTCGCGTCACTCCCTGCTTCCCAGCCTTGCCAATCCATTGTCCTTTTTGGTGGCTGGCTCAGGTAACGCGTGCCAGAGGAGGCGGGCAGGAATGAAAACTAACACAGTTTCGTCGGATTCCACTGTAAGAACTTCGATTCTCCTTGCGAGAACAAGTTCTCTGGTAGAATCTCCATTTCTCATTCGCAGAATCCTCCTCACTGTGTTACTTATGGGATACCCAGATTAGGAAATGTGGCACGGGGGGCCAGCCTATTAACCAATTATGACAACAGCCCCTTCGTCTGCATGCGCTGGAGTACCAGACCGGCCAATCCCGGTCCTAGCTCCCTATTGCAATGATTACTAAACACGGAGGGGGACGACCAGTTCACTAATGCCATGATCTGTGAGGGTGAAGCCACACACCCAGTTGCGGCCGATGTCACCGCCGCCCGCACGGAATGGGCACGAAAACTCTCCATATTCACCCCCGCCGACATCAACACTCCATGCACACAACCAACATGCCAGCGTCAGTGCCGACACCGGATGGTGTGGCTTGACATATGACAGGAATAGTCCACTTGGCCGTGTACCCGTTGCTTGAAAAAGTTCATCACGCAATTTACAAGTCCGGTGTATGTACGCCTCCACGTACCGGATCGCATCTAGTTGATGTTCTTCATGCCGGTGGAGACACAGGATTAGCCACGGTACACCCATATACCGGCCGTCTTGTGTTTCCGCACCACGAATTACATATTTCGAACGACTTCTCGATTGTTAATGCCATACCATTCTAAACTCAACCGTGCCAACTCGCTGGCCCTATTTCCCGCGGCTATGGAGAGCAGCACAGCCAACTTGTGGGATAATAATTAAGGCTCAGACGCTACGGTGGGTGCAACGTTCGTAAATAACTGGCTACGTCTGCTAAGTCCCAAATTACTACGTACCTTGGCAACGGTGGGCGTTTGTGGAACATACCCTTGACGAACCGTTTAACCAACGGCTGCTGCGACAGGGGAACCCCGTCCCATCCCTCATGAAATTTAGACAACGCAGCTACATAACCCAGGACAGTTCTGTACAGCACCCTCTGCGAACAATTCAGCCAAAAAATTTACACAAACCACGATAGGCGCAGCCACGGGATTTACCCCTCTTGTGCCTTACCACTGTACCCAACGTGACCACTTACCCAGATATAGCCTCCTAGTCGAGGTCGCAATGTCTGCTTCAACAATTTCTTTGATCATATCTGACAACGTGCACACATCCTGTGAAAGTCTCTTGTCCTGTACACACCGGCACCTCTCCAGCAGCGTAGGTTCAGGCGCACACAAAGTAAACCAAGAAAAATTCACGCCTACCACCACCACCCGGATCCACGCCCCCCGGGGCCGACCCCACTTGCCCCGCCCCTGGGGGGGGGGACATGTCGCGGAGACATAGGCACTAGCTGAAACGGCACCGACGATGAGCGCTTGGCCGCCGACACCTCCTGTTGTGCATGCTTTAGCAGGTCTGACAACGGGATCCACATGTCCATTAATGTAGGCTCTCTGGCCATCAGTTCCAGGCGCAACTCCTCTGCGAACGCAAATTTTAGCCGATCGCGTCAAATGCCATTCATTTTTAATAGAGCCTGCACCTGCAAGGTTGTCGCATCTACCAACACATGTGTGAGCTGTGACAGCCTGGAACTACCAAAATCCACGGGCGTCATTGTGTAGAATTGCAATGCTCTTAACATAGGTAATAGCACCAAGAAAGAGTCTGTCTGTGCCCCCATCAAAACATTATCGGTGAATTCTATCGATGACGCTTGTCCACCGCGCTGTAACACCGGTGTTCATGGAGGTACAAATTCTTGCAGCAAGCCGGGGGTGACCATATATCTGTCCGATATCAACTCCTTTTCTGCTTTTGACAAATGTTCATTCTTATGCTTCCTCCACCATTTGAGCCGGCCCGTCATTCTTATTTAATGCCAACAATTCACTTGGACAACAATTAATGCCAACAATTCGCATCAGGCCAACCTGCCGGATTCAACCAACCAGCACCAATTTCGGCGCCATCGCCATAATTAATCTCATTTTCGTTTTCGAAAGGCCTTTGCCTGTCTAGGCTGAGCATAATTATTTTCGTAACAAGAGCTTCGATCCCGTTCCCAGCCTGTCGATCAGATCGGAAAATACTGGTCCTGTTCTGACCACTCATTCTTTCTGTTAAATTTACGTAAATCATTCACCGTCCCATTCGCTGTTTGTAATGCGTTTCGCAATGCCACTTGCATTTCAGCGCCGATTAATTTAGGTAAAACATTTCCCCACGGGATTAACGGTTCCCGGCTCTCGGCCGCATTAGGCACCGCCATTTTCTCCCGTCTTTTCCAGCACGCTAGTCACGACTTCGTTTACGGGAGTCATTCGTCCTCCGTCGCCATCAGCTTGGTAATTGACTCTCAGTCTTAGGTAGCTTTTACTTCTCTTCTCTAGGCTTGGCTGTGTCCAATAATCCTCTTTTACTGTTATAATATCTCTTGCAATCGTACACACAACCACCTTGTGCCACAGCAGAAAATGCAATCGATTGGCAAGGCATAATAGAAGAAAGAGCACACAAAACCACACAGAAGAACACAACAAATGTTCACTTAAATTTTCGGCGAATAATTGCGTTCGCCTTCTTCAGAAGTTAGTTAGAAAAAATACGAGTCACTACATCGTCTTTTTGAAATTCGTGCAAGACGTGAGAACCACTGATCTAAATCGTGCGTTGCATCTGGAGTGCCCACTTTCTGTCAAATTTCGATGCGAGAATTGGCCGTACTAGGCGATCAATGTTTGCATAAGCAGGATTCTGAATGTTCATGAGTGGTATGCTATTTTTGGAGAAATGTTTGATCGCAAGAGACTCCAGTGCCCTGAGATGACAGTCGTTGCGTGTGTTAGATTTGAAGAGAACAGAAGTCCGATCCCAGGAGATGGCATGTTTCTCTTTTTTATGATGGAGAGCAATTCCGTTCTTCTCTTTTCCTCCCAAGGTGTCTCCGACGTGTTCTTTAAGTCGTGCTCGGAGCTTACGATGAGTCTCACCAATGTACACTGCGCTGCAGTCGCTGCAAGGGACACAGTATACGACTCCACTTTGCGAGAGTAGGTGGGAGGGAACACTTTCCAAGATGGAGTTGGGAGTGGGCAATGCCACAGGTGGGGTAATCGGAGGGGGAGAAACAGGTGGAAGTGGAGGTGGGAGAGGCTGGACGAGTCGGGCCTTCAGCCTAGTCGCATAGCGATGGGTTGGAACCGGTGGGGGTGGGTGACCACCTACGGGCACTGGACACGGAAGAAGCTGGAGGGGAGGGGGGGACAATTTACTGTTGGCTCTCAGCAACTTTTTCAGGTTGGGAGGCTGCTTGAAAAAGCACCGCACGCCGTGCTCTCGAAGGACTTTATGTAACTTCTCACTTCTCCCTGGAACATACGTGACAACTTCGAACGGATGTTCATCGTCTGGCCTGTTCTCCCTGCTCCGATTCCTTCTTTCGCGGGCCCGAAACCACGACTTCTTGGTTTCTGCGTTGATAATACAAGCTGGGTAGTGGAGTTGCAAAAACTTCGTCTTAGCAAGCGCGAGAAACTTCTTCGCAGTGTGGGGGGTCGAGGAATGTGCCACAATCCTGCAAAGTTCATTGGCGACAATTGCCTTCAGTTGGGAGCGTGGGTGGTTGGAGTGATTGGCAAGGCAGGGAAGCAGGGAGTGACGCGATCGGAAGTGATGCAAATGAGGGGGAATAAAGGTGCCGAAAACAAAAAGGGACATCCCATAAGTAACACAGTGAGGAGGATTCTGCAAATGAGAAAAATTGTCTTTCTATAAACAAATGATGGAGTTCTTTACGGTGAAAATTACAATATTTTCCGAGACTTTATGTCCAACTTGATTCACACTCATCTTCACCAAGTTAAGATATTATATCTTTTAAAACTCGATCTCACAATATCTTGCGAATTTTCGACAGCTTTAGCAAGTTTGGCGGTATAACTGCTTCACATCTGTCTTCCTCGGGCACTAAGTTTCAGTCCGTTCTCCGTCTCAAACTACGTCTTCGTTTTGTGTTTTTAATAACGGCGCCTGCCGTAGCCTCTCGAATTTACGATGTGGCTCGTTCCAATGCGTTTCTAGGTGAGCGCTAACTCTCTGCTTATTAAATGGCTAATGGTGGTATTTGATGGCCCTTGTAAATTCATTAACTTCTTGTGCTTTCTGGTGTGCTCAATAATAGCAAGGGACTCTAGTCCTTGTAGATGTGTGTCACTTCTGTTGTTAGAAATTAGGAGCGTCTCGGTATTTTTCCAGTCAATCGGATCTTCGTCTTCATGCAGTGGGTGGCTATGCTGCTGGTTTCAACTTTGTTCCGTACGTCCGCATGGTGTTGTTTTACTCTCGTATGGATCCCTTTTCTGGTCTCTCTTATATATGTTGTTTCACACCCACCGCATGGGATCCTATACACTCCTTCTCTCGTATTAGGGACTTCCTTCAGCATTCCCTCAATGTCTTCTGGTTTACATTCTTGGAGCTGTGCTTGTCGATTTCACATATTCCTGGTGTTGCACTCTCTTTCTATTAGTTTTCGGTCCATCAGCTGTTCCTTCAGTTTCTTTCCATTCTTCAGCTAAGTGTTAATTCCACGCACTCTCAGGACTCGCTGTATGCCACTGCTGACTCCTTTCAGGCACGTTATTCCTACTCTCATTGGTGTTTCTATTTCCTTCACTGGTCTTTCATCTTCCTTGCACTGTCGTCGTCCCGCTTTGCTAACTCCAATCGCTTCCTTCATCAATTTACCAAACTCCTCCAATCTTTCACCAAACTTGCAAAAGCGGTCGAAAATCACAAGATATTGTGAGATCGAGTTTTAAAAGATCTAATTATATCTTAACTTGGTAAGATGAGTGTGAATCAAGCTGGACGTAAAGTCTCGGAAAATATCGTCTTTCTACTACCATGTTCCGAGTGTACCCTCTCTTCTGAGAAAACCATGGGCTTTGGCAATACTTGTGCCCTTCTTGTAAAAAAAACAAATTATTTAAGCCGTCTGTCCCTATAACATGTGTTTTAAGTATCTCACATCTGCATGAATGCATAACTCGGCTTTTCAGCTTAGCAAATTGTATAATAGTCCCTGGTTTTGCCCGATCTGTTGCCATTTTTAAAATTTGTACCCGAGTACTTTCTGAAGCATGGTTTTACTCAAACATCTACTCCTTCTCTATGTTAGTAGCTTTTAGAAAGGGCAGCAATACCGTACAAATCTACCACTGATCGTTTCAAGATGTACATGATTCGTCGCAACCGTTAAGGTTTGTTATAAATATATACCCAAAAAAGTTGGCAGAGTTGACACATCTCCAAAAATGTGTGTGGGTGGGTGTGGGGATTTCAATTAAATCGGAAATGGGTTGTTTGGGATCTACTTTATACGGATCTGTTTGTTAGTTTTGATGAGTACTACAGTAACGCACCACAACTTGTCAAGACACCCTGCATGGGCAGAATGTTTTTACCATAACAGTGTCCTGTTTTTTTTTGGCTTTTTGGCGTATGCTTGGTTTGTGCTGTATTGCCGCCACCGGCCTCCCCACCATCCCACGATGTTTTTCTGATGGACTTTTGTCTGTAGATCTTCAGCTGTGAGCTGTACCAAGATAATGCTAGATTTGATCAAGTATGGGTGCAAACAACCCATATGTTGACATGCCCTTCCTTTCAGGTCCTTCCTTCCGTGCGACCGAAATCTGGTTCCTGAGAGAAAAAAGGTTCCACATGGGCATCCTTCACCACTCGTCAGTTCCCACTCGCGATGACAATGGGTTAAAATTTCAACCTCGAAAAATGCTCAATTTCATACCACCAGGCACTATACTCCCTACAGTGTCTTGTGAATTTCCGACAGACTTATTAACTGTCATCTGTCTTTGTCAGGCTATTGGGACAACGCTGGTTTTTCTTTCTCTTACATAGATGCCATGCCGAGATTCAAATTTTGCGACGTACGTAGCCTCTGGTACTTGTCACACCATGTACTCCCCACACTCCATATAGTAGAAAGTTGCTCACTGAACTCTTTTCGTACCAGATATTGGTTGTTTGGGTTCGAGGGGCCTTGTGTTTTCATAAGAACAGTTCGAAAGTTCAAGAAACAAAAACACACAATTTCAAAACTTGAATACTTTACCAGTGTTCTGCAAATTTTCGGCAGATGTCTGGACACTCCTGTTTTTATCAGGCACTATGATTACTAAAACTTTTTCCTTTTGAACTTAGCATCCACGCTCGCAGTTCGATGAATTCTTCTCTCAGGAGAAAACAGATTCACAGGTTTGAGGGGCCTTGTGTGTTCATAAGTGTTGCGTTTTTTCTCACATGCTGCTGGCTTGCCAGTGATGCTGCCTTCACTTACTTCATTACGTGTGTCATCCATATGCTACTTAACCTTTGTTCGGACTCCCTTTCTCGTCTCACCCATGTAAACCGCATCGCACCCATCACAGTCATGGAACTCGATAAACACCCTCCCTAGTATTCCGTAACTTGTACAGAACATCACTTTGGCCTGCATCATCTCCCTTACACGCCTTCCTTTTCTTCAGGAGTTCATCTTTTAAATTGCTTTCATTCCTGACGTAGGGGTTAATGGGAAAGAACTGCCACGTTGATTAAATCAAATGTCCCTTTCGATGGACACCTTCGTGGACTGGAATCACTGGCAATCCAGCAGCACATGAAAAAAAATGCAACACTTATGAACATACAAGGCCCCTCAAACACGGGAATCCATTTTCTCCTGAGAAGAATTCACCGCACTGCTTTCCAATTGTTGGAACACCGTGCTCAACAAATACGGGAACCACGCGAGCACGAATGCCAAGTTCAAAAAGTGATTCCAATGGCTATCATGTTGTAGGAAAACGTTTTAGTAGTCATAGTACCTGATGAAGTCATAAGAGTGTTCAGTCTGTCGAAAATTTGCAGGAAACTGGTAAAGTATTCATGTTCTGAAATTGTGCATTTTTGTTTCCTGAACTTTCAGAGTAAAAATAAATCATTGGTGAAGTGACCCCAATGTGTTGAGAAACTGCAATGTGTTGAGATAAATGAGCCTTAAAAGTAGTAGGCTACGTATTGGTAAGTTAACGTAAACAAGAGAACTTCTTTAAAATAATAACTTAAGTAGTCTAGGCTAATAAAAAGAACAAAAAAAATTTGAACAATTTATAATCACTGCTAGACATTTTTTTTGGGTTAGACCTAACAAACTAATTTTCAGAGTAGCATATTAAAAAAAAAATAAAAAGTCAAATGAAATTGAAAACCAAATTTATTTAGCTTTTAACTGCCATAGTTAAGCAATCAGTTTTATATATCTACAACCCGTCATCCATCAGTACTAAACATTCTAATAAAGTTATATAGAAAAATATTTGCGCAGACCTACGACGTTGTGGCGCTTAGTAATAAATACAAATATGTACAGAACTAGTTTACATACTACATTAGCTCACTAATATTACTAGAAATGTACCACATTAGTTACTCTGTCCTAGTCGTACCCTCTTTCCAAACCTCTTCTCCATCGACACTCACACCAACAACCAGGCCTGGCATTCCAACTTCTTCCTACAGCAAAAAATAAAATAAAAATGTTGGTAAAGCATGCACTTTACTCCTCTTGTTCTGGAACTCGAAATAAGAGTCGCTGCGAGACAAAATAGTCAGTGTGATGTAAAAACAATTTCACTGAAGCGAGACGTCAAAGCAACGAGAGCTTCTGAACTGATTGCTCCCTCGACTAAACTTGCATACGTACTGTCAGGTAAGCTTGCTGCATCCGTCCGGTTTTGTACAGAATCCTGACACCAGAGCATGCTTCGGTTCTAGAAACAATAATTACTTAAGATTTGCAGGCCTAAGTACAAAAGGGTGTTTTGCGGCCTGATCAGAATGTATGACTGTCTTACTCTTTGCTGGTCAATTCATTAATAACATTGGCTAAATTTCTCCATGTTGGGTGATTACTGGATGTCGTAGTCGTGAGCCAAATTTGAGCCAAGTTTCATACACTCTCAAAGAGAAATGACGATTTTGCTTCGTTGGCGTCTCTCGTGTCTCACACTTCCGCACAGCAGAAAAAGTGTTTCAGACAATGAGAAAACTTGATTTCATGTTACCGACTTGCCGAAGATAGCCATAAGCAATTACTCTTTTTTTATGGCCAGACTGTGATGCCAACCAGTCAATTTGGGGTACATTTCAATTTTCGAACCACCCAAAAAAAAAAAAACCTAGGCTACACTCTTAACTGAGTATTTGAACATGTGATTATATTTATTCTTTTAGAACAAGCTGTGTAGCCTACTGTGTAGGTTAGGCTACTTTCACAAAATTGTACTAATGCAGGGTTGAAGTCGTTTTGGCCATGAAATCGCCAAAATGCTAGCTATCAATTTGCATTTTTAAGTAGCCAAATCCTTAAAGATTTCTAATAAACTCTTTAACATTGCAACCCGAATTTCCCGTCATTATATGCAGAATAAAAAGATAGAGCATCCTACATGCGAGGCGCAAGCGACGGTTCAGAGAAATCCCCTTTTCCTAGCCATCGGTGTAGGCTTACGATGTCATCAACTTCAATGTCACTGGCAAGCAGCTAGCTAAGGCTAACGGCCTCAGACATGAGTGG
>JAHWFP010198781.1:28356-42029 GCA_023313725.1 Lithobius niger | reverse complement strand
TGCTCTTGGGATCAAAGGCAGTACATTTAGGCAAACTAATCAGATAGAAAGTTTGCCTTAACAAACTTTGACCTTCCTAAAATAAACTTTATCCCAAAATAAAAAAAAATAAATAAAAAAAACACTTCAACGGTCGACATGTGTTGCGTCAGTACGAAATAACAGAAACACGTCATCCTAATAATATGGTTCTCAAAATCCCTCAATTGCTTGTATGACCCTCAATTACGCGTAAAACTGTCCTGAAAACTTCTCATGACGGCTCAGTTTATTCATGCAAAGTTACTGTTTGTACCTGTTTGGAGGTTTCCCGAATTGAATCCCCGGGTTGGCACCTCCCTTTACCACATATTTCTTCTTCTCTAAAAGTCTGGTAATGTTCAAAATTGAGCCGGTTCAAAAAAAAAAAAACGTCTGCTCCTCCGGATCTAAGGCACGTAAAAATCTCAGAGTAGGGCTAACCGAAAGATAATTAAATTACGCTTCTGACAGGCATATTTTATTGCTATATTTTTATTGAATTGAATTTTTACAGTCGTTGAAATAAGTATAAGCAAACAATCACTGTGATCGCTTTTCATTCTTCGTGTACGTGGATATGTCTTTGCTACGGTGCCTAACAATTTCGTCGAAACCGTTGATTGTTGATGGGTAAAATGAAAGAATTCGTGTTTCAGCTAAAGGCATATAGTGTCGAATCAAACTAACACACGTTCTGGCCTAGAAATTGGCACCTAAACACGATGGAATGGCTTTCTTATTTCGTAAATGCGGGCTTTCAGAGCTGAGCTGAATTGTTTCAACTTAAACATCAACAATTATTGCGGAGCACGAGATTTATCATTGCTATCTTGCAGAGTGGCCGGCAACAATAAGACCTGTCTAAGTGAAAACAAAACAATAAGTAGAGTAGAGCGCATGGAGTGTACAGATCCTTTTGGCTCTCATAACAATAAATAAATAAATAAAAAAAAAACAATAATGAGGCATTGTTCGGCCGGGGAGTTTACTTTCTGCCTCTCCCAGAAAATAAAAATGTCAAAGCCACCAGGATAAAGATTTTAACACCACCCGTCCGTACAATGGACTTCAGCAAGCAATAAAACATTACGACCCAGCGCAATTTTTTGGCATACAACGATGCTGGAAAATGCATCGACGTGCCAATTCTTAAAACGGTGCATCCACTGACTTGCATCACGGGATGCGCTGATTGAGTGAGCGAAGCGAACGAAAATCAGCGTTTGTTATCCAGTGCGCGCAAAAATTAGATTGAACAAACATAACTCGATGAAAGCATTTGTTGGCCAGTATGCACAAAATTGGGAGTGAAGAAACTTAATTCGGTGAAACATGGACATACACATGAGCAACCAAACCGTGCCAGTGTAGCAAACGGTGGATCCAAGACCAGCCGTGCGTAGCACGGGCTTCCTCTAGTTACTTCGATAATGCTGACTATTACAGCCGAGTTAAATCAGCGGGAATCGGCTAGACCGGCGTATGTTACGCCAGGGGACAACTAGTTATGCTTTATTTATTGTCCTTATAAGTTTCTTACTAATTTAAAACTGTGCACTGAGTGGCGTAACTGATATTTAAAGGATTATAAGTTTTATTGCACAAACTTTTACTGATTATTCCAAATGTGTGATTGTTTCGAGTTGACAAATTTAACGACAAACTTAAAATTACACGCCTCAATACTAAGAATAAAACAAATCCATGGAAAGCTCGTAAAAACTAAAAATAACAAAAGGTGTGGCTTTGTTGTTTTGGCGACCAGGAATGAGCTCAAAGACTAGCGTAATCGCGATGAAAACCATCGATACGTGACGATGCAATTTCTTACGCAAAGTTGACTAAACTTTTGTGTCGTTTACGCTACGGTAGACACGATTTTTTGACCAAAAAAAATGCATTATTATGATCTTCATTCATTTGGTTTAGTTCAGTTTAGTCACCTTAAATTTGCTAATAAAAAATGAATAAATGGAAAAGGGAAAACAAATTACATTATAGACCTACATTTAATGCTTGCCGATAATGTCGAGTGGAATTTGGCAGATATGCACAATTTTGCGTGCGGCGCACATATAACGGCCGCATAACATGTGAGGCGGTTGAAGAAAAAATTTAGGTGAAATTGTTTGAAGGGGTTTTTGGGCGTTGTGTTTTTGCGGTGGTAATGGTGATGGAGCATTTCGGAATCGAGTAACAATCCAGAAATAAACGCAGAGAACCTTTGTCGGCTAACTGGATTATTCGTCGTTGTGCGATGACGGATGCTGTCGAAATCTTGAATATTGAAGCGGTAAGACAATAAAGGTGTAATTACAGGACGGAGGGCGAGATGGCTCGATCAGTGATAAATAAATTAACTGAGCAAAAAACGGCTTCAGCGTTTAGAAAAAACCAGTAGAGCTCGTATCACCATACTCACAGCCCTGAAGGTACACGAATAAAAACGGATTAGAGATCACTCGAACGCAACAAACTATAATTTGAACTATTAATTTGTGTTCATTTTGTGTATGCATTTTTATCTTTCAATTTTGTAGCGTCTTGCTGTTTATGGCGTCTATTTTGTGCGTGTTTGTGGGTTTACGTTTTGCGAATTGGAGTTCAAATTATAGTTCGTTGCGTTCGAATGAGCTCTAATCCGTTTTTATTCGTGTATCTTCAGGGCTGTGAGTATGGGGATACGAGCTCTAATGTTTTTTGCTCAGTTAATTTGTTAGCTTTTTTCGCTTCCATTTTATATGTGTCCACTGTCCACCGATTTTTGTTTTCGAAAAAACGCCGGAACATTAGAAATGGATACTTATGTTTAGGTTCCGCCGAAGGTTTGTCCCATGATGATTATTTGATGGCAACACATTAGCGTATTTCTGGATTTAGCATGCGTCATCTCGATGAGTAATTGATTCTGGATTGTTTCAGTATCGTGGCAACAATCGCCGAAACAATTCAACTGGCTTCCCGAAGCCCGCATTGAAAAAGTAAATAAGTCACTCAGTCATGTCGGCCGCCCAGTTTAAGACTTCGCACCCTACGGTTTAAAACTTGAATATTTAAGGAAAAATCAAGACCATTTAATTTTGGTTTCCACAACGAACTAGCTAGCTCAAACAACAACAATGTTAGTTTCCCGGCTCCCAACCATTGTTGCATCTTGTTCAAGTGAGCTATAATCCGATATTGTGCGCGTCGCCTATTGAACCCTATTGTTACATGTTGCAGCATTGTAACATTTTGACATCGTTAGCCGCTCCGCTTCCGCTTCCTCCTCCTGTCCAATTTTCTGAAATTCTCGTGCGCAAACGAGCTCTAATAAGCACTGCCTGCCGGCAGTGCTAATGTGTTTTTGAAAGCTCACATGTAACAAATAAATTAAAAATAATAAAAAAATATTACCATGTCGGATGCTTGCGTGATGACGGATGACTTCGAAATGTTGAACAGTGATGCGCTAATAAAGCGTAATTACAGGACGGAGTGCCAAATGGGCACGATTACTGATAAATAAAACATGCATCTGGACGCTCTACATTTAAAAAATAAATTCAAACTGGCCAGCATTAAGGTTTAACTGTAATCCCCGTTGGTTGGGAGGCAACCTTAATTCATTGGGTAGGGTGAGCGCTATCCATCAACATAAACAGTTCTAGTTTTCAGCATAACATTCCTGGGCTCATTGTTAGCATGGGATTCGAGTCGTGTTATATTACTCATAAGTACGAATAAGCATTTAATAAGCATACACTTGCTTGTTAGGGTAGATCAAAAAAATGTTTTTTTTTTTTAAATTTCAAATCGTAATAGTGTGGAAAAGTTGGTCTGCGACCTCCTAATCACTATCCCTAAAAGAAAAATTTCTAAAATAATTTTTTGAGGTGCCCACCTGGGCCTAAAGTTTAATTAACATTATAAGTCAATGAGAAAAATCGCTAATTCTGAAAAAAAATTGTTTTGATTTTGGCTTCAATTTGGTGGTCTCTGAGAGATAAAGTAAAAAGCAATATTTTAAACTAGTCAAAAATCACTTTTGCAGAATTAGTGATTTTTCTCATTGACTTTTAATGTTAAACTTTAGGCCCAGGTGGGCACCTCAATAAATTATTTTAGAAATTTTTCCTTTAAGGATAGTGATTGGGAGGTCGAAGACCAACTTTTCCACACTATTACGATATGAAATTTAAAAAAAAAAGCATTTTTTTGATCCACCCTATGGCTAGTGTCATTGCAGTTTTAGCTTGCTTCCGAAATGCCCCTTCAGACAACAACAAAACTATTACCTCGACAAACTTTCCATGCAGAATGAACAAGTGTGGTTCTGCTTTGTAACAATGATTCATTATTCGAAGTCCACGACGAAAACCATATGCATGTGGTATGGCTAATTCGTTTATCTTTGCCTGGGGTTTTGTTTCTCCCGTGGTTGTTTCCCAGTTTTCGATCAGTGTGACCTGAACGTTGACTGTGACGTGCAGTTTTTCCTTTACTCCATTTTCCTCCCATCCTCTCCCTTCCCTCTCTCCTCCCCCTTTCCTTTCCCTCTCTCCTCCCCCTTCCCTCCCATCCTCTCCCTTTCCTCCCATCCTCTCCCTTCCCTCTCTCCTCCCCATTTCCTCCCATCATCTCCCTGCATTCTTTCTCTCTGTCCCCATTCTTCCCTTCCCTGTCCCCTCCACGTTTCCTCGAATGCCAAGAGCTGGGCTTTCAGACGTACAACTCAACACACGGACAGTCCCTGTTGCTTTGGCTTCAGCGATCCGTGCTGTGCGAAAAAGAACCCTGTCCTTCGTGCATGATGTCTTAAGACTTGTCGCTTGCGGAAAAGATTGTTAGTCGAGGTAACAATGCGACAATTTCAACTTTTTGCTGGCAAAAGAATTAACACGATCGCCGGATTTTATTGTTGGGGTTCTTGAAGCGGGGGTTCTTGCGTTGTCGTCGTTTTTGCCGTGAAACTTTGCTTTACTATGTATGAAGATTTGCCAGAGTTTATACAGAGTTTATACCCACAGAAGAACCACTACCATTCAGAAAACTTGCGCAGAACTGACAGTTTTTGTGATTAAATTTGAAACATGCTTAAGTTGGGGAAGTATTGAGGGCCAAAGATACTGGCGTAGGGCGAGCATTCCAAGCAGCCATTTAAATGCGATAAAACAGAGTGCGCCGACTCATTCCTACCGCAGATGGTAAAATTTTAATTTCAACGGGTGACTATACGGATATATTCCGTAAGTTCTTATGTAAACCTTGTTCTGTAAGAGTGGCTCACCGAAATTTAGTTGCATTGTGTAATTTCCGCTTCTGTATCGCCAAAACTCAGAGGGTTTGCTCGGGGCCGTAGTTAGCTGGGAAAGCGGGGGGGGGGGGGGGGCGGGGGCGGGGCCCGGGGGCGGAAAGTGCCCTAGGGATCTCGGTATCTGTATCTGTATCTGATATCGGTCCGATATCGGTATCTGTATAATCTGTATTTATCGGTATTTTTCCCGTATCGGTATCGGACCACTGTAAGGCTTCCGATACAGATATTCCTTATGCCAAGAAACGCAACTGTCTTCCCTGCAAAATTGACACCAAACACGGCAAAAGCAATAACCAAGTGAAAAAGGAAAGCCATTAGCTCAGTTTGTAATGAAAATGTAGCACGCAGTGGTTCCAATGCTCCAAGTTTTACGACGACCAACTTAAAATCTAACTGAGAAGATGAATGTACTGAAGCCATAAGTAGAAAGAAGAATAAAAATGCTGTTATTGCTACGCAGAACATTTTGGATAATCTCAACACAGTTGGAAGCCATGCAAAACCTGACAGTGAAGTTGCATTTGTACGGAATTTAAACTTTTAGTCGTGATTTATTATAATTATTATTATCGGTATCGACATCGGTCGGATCGGATCGGTTTACCCTTCATCGGTATCGTATCGTATCGGTAAAAAAGGTCATATCGGCCTATCCCTAAAGTGCCCCTCCAGACAAGGCGGACGAGGGTGTAATTGTATCCAAGAACATTTTTAGTACGCTTTTTCCCCGAATATTTTTAAACCGTTTGACTCTTTCCCCAAACAAATATGAACACTACTGAAAGGGAAAAGGAAGACTAACCGAACAGCGAAAATCATACACTAGAAATAACACGCGGTACAGTACCTTTATGCACTTCCGGTCCGTCGAGTGGCGTGAACCAGGTTCGAACTGGCCCATGTTTTAATTCCTAAGTTGATAACGACCCTGAAGAGGGTATCGAACCGACGCCCTTCTTGTGCAGCCAAAGACCGTTTTTACTAGAGATACCCGTTAAGGCCTCTACTTTGTTGCTATGACGAGCTCCCAGTCGCAGCCGTGGTGCCAGAGGGAGAAAGGGACAATTTTGCTAGGCAATGCCAAAATCGACATGAGCACGAAGCATCATAAGACCCTTCTCTCCGGAAAATGCGTGGGGTCACTGAGTTCAGCGTGCTGACCGTTCGGCCACCTTGCTCCATGCAGTCACAGTACTGGGGTAACTGGGGGGCCTGGTGGCATGAGGTCCCGGAGTTCGAGCCTGAAATTCGCCACCTCAGGCATTTTCGGGAAGAGAAGGACCCTGCGACGCTTCGTGCTCGTGTCGACTGTAACGTGTAAGAGATTCTGGAAATGTCCGATTGGAATTATCTAGCAAAATTGTCCCTTTCTGCTTCTGGTGCCATGGCTTCGGCTGGATGCGCATCAAACTTCAAAAGCACTACGGCAAGCCATTCCTTCGTTTGTTTGAGAAC
This sequence comes from Lithobius niger, assembly GCA_023313725.1. Lineage (NCBI taxonomy): Eukaryota > Metazoa > Arthropoda > Chilopoda > Lithobiomorpha > Lithobiidae > Lithobius > Lithobius niger. The sequence continues at coordinate 35,254 of JAHWFP010198781.1, read as the reverse complement.
TTCCAAACTTCGTAAGGAAAAGGGGGTCCGTTTTTAAAATTTTATTTCTTACAAGACCTCAAAATTTTTACAAGTATTTCAGTCAACATGACCCGGCTGATTTTTCAGAACGGTAAGTCTGAATGTTGACTAAAATTAAGGTGCTCCATTTTTAAACTTTTATTTCTTGCAAGACGCCATAATTTTTACAAGTATTTCAGTCTACATGACTTAACTTTTCAAAACGGCAAGTCTGCATGTTGACTGAAATTACGGTGCTCTGTTTTAAAACACTTTTATTTCTTGCACGTGGTTGCAATTTTTACAATCTGTCAGCTTTTAGCCATTTATTTCATCGTGCTCATTAAGAATGACTGCCTAAAAATGATGATGAAAATTAATCAGTGTACTTTGACTGAAATTATGTTTTTTTTTATCTTTTTGCCAGACAGGAAGATTTCTGCAATATCTCGTCAGTGAGGAAGTTCGTTAAAAAAGTGAATATTTTTACGCGTTGTTTGCTATTGCGAGTGTGAATGCATTAGGCTTGGCACATTTGGACATATTGGCTGTCGATTTTGTATTTCCATTATATTAGTTACGATTTAAAAGATCGAAGAGAGTCACATGACACGGGAAAAGTTTAGACTACACTGGATCACTCGTTGTTTTACCAAGGGAATGGTGGGGAATGGTGCCTCCCCCCCCCCTCTCCAAATAAAAAAAAAACATTTAGTTGTGCCATAACGCCATAATGCTAAATACAGCAGTGGTGTACCGTAAAATCCTCCAGCTTCCGGGACTCCGTCCGTCTCGGTCCCAGCTGGGGGAGCTAACAGTGCTCCCCCAGACCTCTCAGCTCCCTACTCTGTTCTTTCTGAAAATACTTTCAAACTTTTTTGTTTGCAAGGACCGCTTTAAAATAGCACAGCCGTAGTTAAAAATAAAGAAAATTAAAAAGAAAACCTTCGTGAATGCTAGAAACTTTTGAAGTTTCGGATGTGAAAGCTCATTTTCAATTTCCTGGGCGTCCCTTGCAGACGCCCTTAATGATACACGAACAATCTCGGGTGTGGGTTGCCCAGACATCAGGCAAGACAAAAAAAAGAAAAATGTAATCTTGCATCGGTTCACGGTTCTGTGACCGTCTTTTGCTCTTATGAAAGAAAAGAAGGGATTAGGTTTACTCTCATTCCAGAGAATTAATTAATTAATTACTAGAAACTATCAGACTATCACGAATGATAACGTAGGCTTAGTCGTTGTTATAGGAGAACAGAAAAAACGACACTTTAAGTTTCGGTTTCGATTGGGCGGTGGTGTTGGATGACTCTCTTTTGGCTTCGTTACACCTTATTCATGGTTGAGAAGCTCTCGACCAGATCCTTTACCCAAATGGTGACGTTCAATGCACATTTCTTTGACGAAATGGCGACGAGCAGACGCAGGTGAGAATGAAATACCTGGTAAGAATTTTTACCCAAAACAAAATTTGCGAAAAATTCCAGCCAAGCTTGGTGAGCTCTTTCGCCAAGTTAAGCCGACCCTATATAGTAAAAGTTCGAAGGTTAAAATGAAAAATCTGAAAAATGATTGCTTACTGCGTAGTCGGTTTTATAACAGCCGAAAAGCTTGGCGGGAATCCTAGACAAGTTTTGTTTTGGGGAGATATCACATCGTTTGGGTCCAATTGATAAAATCTGCTTTTTCTTTTAGTAATTTCGAGGTGAAATGCAAAAAAGCAAGTTTTTGAATTGTATCGACACGGAGTCACGTTAATTCTGGGATTTTCTTAAATGCTGACCCGTGTGTGGGACCCGGAATTACAGTAACTCCGGATTCTTAATTTCCTTTAAAAGTGTCTGAAACAATCCGGAATTGTGGTAACACGGCGTTACCGTAACTCTTGATTTTTTCTGAAATACGGACGCCTGCAAGGGAACCTGAATTACCATAAATAATATCCCAATATGGCACAGCGGCAGGAATCCGGCCTTTGGTTTCAAAGGTCGTGGGTTCGATTCCCCGCTCAGACAGTCTGACATATAAGTCCAAAAGGCAACGTAAATAGGTTTGTATCTGTATTTATTAAAAAGGTACCGTCATATGCCCATTTAAAGGTGAAAAGGTAATGGGAAGGTTTCGGGAGCCCTCTAATAGCCCGAAATGGACATGCTTTGGATTTTCTGAAAGGTGGTGAGCTATTGTTTCCATCAACTCTAACCGAAATCGTTTAACTTAGATACGGACCGTCCGAAGCCCATTTAAAGGTGAAGAGGTAATGGCATAGCGGCGAAAGCGAGTGGTGATTTTCGAATTCGAAAAGATTGCGGTCGCTCGCTAATAGCCCGAAATGGACATGTTAGGATTTTCTAAAAGGTGGTGAGCTATTCTTTCCATCAACCCTAAACGAAATCGTTTAACTTTGATACGAACCATCCTAAGCCCATTTAAATATGAAGAGGAAATGGCACAGTGGCAAAATCGTAAGGTCATTTTCGGATTCAAAGTGCTCTTGGGAACTCTCTAATTGCCCGAAATGGACATACTTAGAATTTTCTGAAAGGTGGTGATCTATTCTTTCCATCAACCCTAAACGAAATCGCTTAACTTAGATACGCACCGTTCTAAGCCCATTTAAAGGTGAAGAGGTAATGGCATAGCGGCGAAAGCGTAAGGTGATTTTCGAATTCAAAGTGCTCTTTCAACCCCTCTAATAGCCCGAAATGAACATACTTAAGATTTTATGAAAGGTGGGGATCTATTCTTTCCATATTGTTTAATTGTTTCGAAACGCACTTACTACTAACCTCTGTAAGTGTTTTCAAGTTTTATGCTAAGTAGTACTGTACGATTTTGTATTGATTTGCATACACCGTTATTTTTTAAACTACTTTCGGCAGACATATTTACATAAATTTAGTATCAGTGTGCAGGTGGCTTGATTACAAACATGTTTTAATCATCCAGAATGATGGGCTCTCTTGTCGGCCATGTGTAGCCACTTCCGCTTCATATTTTCGGTTTTTTTTTACTAATTTTCAACTCATTTTTACAGGTTGAATCCAATGGTGAAAACGGTTTGTCTCTATCTGGTATACCCTTCCATAGATGATGGGGTCACTTGTGGGCTACTTCTGGCCATTTGTGGTCAATTTCCGCTTCGTATTTCCTTTTTTATTTTTACTCGTTTTAACTCATTTTTGGACGCTGAATCTAATGGCGAATACAGTTTGTCTCTATTTGGTACCGTTCCGGAGTTGAAAAAGGTGTAGGACGGACAGGCAGACAAAGTCGCTGCTACGTATAAAATAGTCTTCCAAGCTTTTACTGTACAGAAAAAGGACTAAATAAACAGGATCTCTAGCCGCCATAGCAGCTCCCAAGTGAAGAGATCCCGTAGTGTTGTGTCCTGTTCCTTTTAACACTTTTGCCCTTGAAAATGAAGGCAATATTTTGTATGACCGAAACACAGGGTGTCCCAAAAGTCCCAGTCCAGCTTCATAACTTTTTAAGGGGTTGAAAGAAACTAGTGAAACTCTGACAATGTATGTTTGGTTGAAGGATATACTACCTTTCTGTACAACTGGCATAACGCTCATGAAGGGGGGGGGGGGGGGGAGGGCCCCAACTCAGAAATTTCCAATGGAATGGGAGGGGAGTAGATGAATACCTTATTTGAAAGGTCTTTATTAGGCGAGTAAAGTGCCGCAACGATTGCTTCGATACGATGAGCCCATCCAAAATGGCAGCCAGTCAAACATTAGGAATTTCCTCTACATCCCTACGTCTTACTCAGGCCAAAGACGTCGTAAAGGGACGTAGGTGGAAGCAAAATGCTTCGGTCAATTTAGTTTGATCACACCAACAACGTCTCTTGCGGATTGAAGTCCAGAGTGTGGGCCTCAGTGACCCCCCCCCCCCCCGGAACAAACACATAGCCATACACGCCGCCCTTACACACTCCACACACACCTCGCACACTCTCTCAAACTGTTGTTCGTTTAATTTTGCTGTGTTAGTAAAAAAATTGTCTTTTTTCCCTTCATCATCTTAACGACGAGATACATGACGATTAGTTTTTTTTACTGCTTTTCAACGATGCTATTTAGCCAAGTATAAGGTGCACCGCCCCACGCTCACACCATTCATTAGCTCACCTACCATGTTAATAAGCAATAACAGACAAAAACATGTGAATGCATGCACAACAGTACGGTTTCACGTGGACTAAACCATAACAGCAATGTGGCATCGAACACCTTGCAGGAAAGCTTGTTTGTGTTCCTTTCCCAGTTTTTGACCTCGGTTCAGTTACCAAACGAGTATTGTTTTCTAATAACAGTTTTTACTGCGAACTGCTGTAACAATTATATTTAAAGGGGCATTTTGTAAATATGCAAAATCAAAAAATAAAGCATTCGAGACGAATTCCTGCGCGAATGGTGTACGTTCGTGAGTCAGTTGTCTTTGTTTCTCTTCTTTGTCTACATGACTCTCGAGGCAGCTAATATGGCCGACGGCTTTCGTGACGTCATGGGTGTGGTCCGGAAACGAGTGTAATATGCGTGCGTACGCAAGGCTGACAAGAGCCTCGAGCAATCTCATTCTCCGCTATGGTTGGAGGTCGAAGGTCGGCGCCCCTCGGCAAGGCCGAGAAACTAACTTAAAGGTCGAGAAAGTAATTTTAAAGGAGTAAAAGAAACATAGAAATGCAAAAAATAACGGGGAAAAAACTTGCAATTATCTCGTTTTTCGCACGCTGGCTCTTTCGGTGAAAACCAGGTTTACATTTAAGGCGTCATTTTCCCCCAAAGTGGCCAAATCTTTTCAAGCTTAATACTTAAAAAAAAACGTTGTATACACGACAGTAATTAGTCGGCTACACAGATTTATATTAACAGAAATTTGGAAGTAATCTATCTCGTTATATATTTTACTTCAATAAAAGAAAAATTAGTTTAAAAAAATAATTATTTGTTGATAAAGAATTAACGAAAAAAATTGGCCCATTTTAGTCGGGAAATGTCCATAATTTGCTTCAAAAATCACATACATACTGTACGAGAGAATTTTAGGCTTATTTTAACCTAACCCCATTTATTTTAACCTGAGAGTGCCAGGAAACTGAAAGCCCCTAGTCTTCAGAACTAGGGCGGTATCTGATCGCCTTCGAACATCTAACTTTCGTTCTTGATTAATAAAAATATTCTTGACAAATGCTTTGGCACTATACAGTAGTTCGTCTTGTGACGGTCCAAGAAAACCGCTAGCGTCACAATACGAATGCCCCCCCCCCCCCCCCTCACCTCCCTATTAATCATTACCTCGGGTTCCTAATATCAACAAGATAGAAGCGAGGTCCTACTATACCATTCTTCCACGCTGGGCTATGCGGGCGGGACTGACCTGCTTGGAGCACTCTTTGTTCAAAGTAAACGCTCAGATTCCCCCAAGACTCAGATTCCCCAAGGCTCAGATTCCCCGAGGGACGACCGGCGGGTTGACTCACTTTTCAAGGAACTTATTACCAGAATAAAGTTTATTCTGAAACTTGGGGACGAAACGCGTAAACGTGATGAAAAGGTGGAAGCAGCCATGATGGATAGGTCACGTGACGTTCAGATCGCTTCATCATTGGCTGCCAGTGGCTCAGATCTGGCCAATGATGTTTCCTGGCTTCGGAGCTAAACCTTACGGCCAAGTTTTGATTTCAAGCAATTTTTACGAGCATCTTTAACAGCTCATTTAGGCTCATTCTGGCGTATTTCGGCTCGTTTTAAGTCGGTTCATCAAATGTGGCTAATTTCGGCACGCTTCTGGTAAAATTGACTCCTTCATTTCGTCTCCTTTCGATTCATTTTTGGCTAATTCGGCTAATTTCGGCTCAATTCAGTTAAAGTTTTGGCTTATTTCGACAACTACGAATAGGTGGAGAACTCCATCTAGCCGTAAAAGTCAGCCTGAAAAAAAAAAGACTCAATTTTTTTGTTCACTTTGATACAAAATTAAAAAATAAACCCTTTCATTTCTGCCTTTTCTAATATACATTTCGGCTCGTTTTAAGTCGGTTCATCAAATGTGGCTAATTTCGGCACGCTTCTGGTAAAATTAGCTCATTTCGTCTCCTTTCAATTCAGTTTTGGCTAATTCTGCTAATTTCGGCCGAATTCAGCTAAGTTTTGGCTTATTTCGTTAAGGTACAACTACGAATAGGTGGAGAACTCCATCTAGCCATATAAAAGTCAACCTGAAAAACAAAAGACTTAATTCGTTGGCGCTGGTTCACTTTAATAAAAAATTAAAATATAACGCTTTTATTTCTGCCTTTTCTAATATACATTTTTTTGGTAAGCATAAAGGAACCTAATACGGGCAGCTGCGAATACTGGACCGTCAGATCCAGCTGTACATCTCTAGCTTCTTACAGACCCGTGTTCGACCCGTATATGTGCGAGTTTATCGCCGCTTGTCTCGCCGGTTGTTTTGCTCGAGGGTTTCCTCCGGGTACTCCGGTTTCCTCCCCCATGCGGCAAAAAACAACTGTCATAATGGGGATATCTCGTCTACTTATTTACCGACGTTTCTGTAATTCCTAGTGTGGTCGACCCCCCCCCCCCTCCTACTCTCTCTTTCGTGCACTTTATTTTTGATTTTTTGATTTATTTGTTTATGTTTTAAAGTATTAGCCTTACATAATTGTATTCTGCTTTTTGCATTTTTTTGTTTGTTTTTTGTTTGTTTGTGGTTTTATTTTGTTCTGGGTTAGATGTAAGATTGGGCCTTCATGCCTAAACCTCGCCCTTTGTAAACACTGGCGATACCATTTTCTTGTTTACTCTTTAATGTATTTTGTTTGTTTGCAGTAAAGTTTATTATTATTATTATTATTATTATTATTATTATTATTATTATTATT
>JAHWFP010198781.1:14714-28346 GCA_023313725.1 Lithobius niger | reverse complement strand
TTATTATTATTATTATTATTATTATTATTATTATTATTATTATTATTATTATTCGTTAAGACTTAAAAGAGTAAATAATACCAACTCAATAAACTCATTAAAGAATGGATACTAACTTTAAAGCAACAGTAAGAATATTAAAATTTTAACTAGTTCTAATCATCTAATATACACAATAATACGCATGTTTTTCTTTATTTAATTTTTAAACCTTACATGAAATTTGTATTTTTCCCATATCGTTACATCTTCACAATTATTAATTTACAGACACATACAGACTTCATAAATCTTTTGTTCTGGGCTGTATTGTATATTGCAAATGTAATGTGTGCGAATAAAATTATTATTATTACTTACTTACTCACATCTGCCGCTTGGGAATTTGGATGGGTGGATAGATACTCCGTGTATCGTCTCAACATTTTTATTATAATTAATAACAAAAATAAGCAGAGTCGTACACATATGGGACACGGAGGGAGCGCCAGCCCCTATCCTCATGGCAAAGTGTCCTTTTACTGAAAAAAAAAAAGGCCGACATTTTTGTTGGAGCGATGGTGGCCGAAAAAAGGACAATAACTGATAAGAAAGTGGTGAAAGAGGGGCGCAGAGAAGGTTAAAATCCCCCAAAAGGGGCGCAATGAGGGATAAAAAGAGGTGAAAACATCACCACCCACAAAAAAGTCACCAGAAAGAAAGTAAGTTGCCTCAGCCCTCTCGGGGGGGGGGGGGGGTCTGTACACGTCCCTGGACAAATGTTTTGTCTAAACCGTGATAAGCTCTATATTTGTGTTCAATTGTTATCAAAGTTTTTCGTCTTGACTGCCACTACCGAAATCGGGAGAGCCCTAAAAAAAAAAAAAAAAAAAATGAGATGGGAAGGACTATGCACTACGAAACGCTAAAAAAAAAAACAATAAAATTCTACGTGTATGCTTCTGCAATTTTTTAAGGAAGTTTTCAGCGTAAACTTCGATGTAAATCTGTTACTTATCCAAACTGTGTGCCGATTTTCAGCCGTACTTTCACAATTCTACTTTAACGGTTAGTGCCATATAATAAATTCAGTTGAATCTAAACGCACACTAGTGTGTAACGGCTAAGTTAGTTCACAAGATTTCATCACGCAACGTAGATCAGTTACTCCGAAGAGAAATACAGCTGCAGTAACAGGACTTAAAGCCTGTATTACCGCTTCGCCAAATCCCGTTTAACCGAACTGTAATTCAGTGTCTTAACTTTCGGAGAAACGAGAATTCCCGTTTCGCCGAATCCCATTTAGCCGAATTTTTTTTTTTTTCAAATACGGGCCTCACTCACTTAGGCTAAACACATAAAACCAGAAATAGTGCAGGCAGTAAGGTGCTGAAATAGGCCTAAACCTGTATTCTGTGATCGCATGAAACTCGGAAAAAAAATAAATTAAAATAAGATAATTAAAAAATTATTTAGCAGTCATGATGAAGAAATTACCACAAAAATTTATTCAGGAGAGAATGAACATGTGACATGTGAACATGTGAATGACATGTGAGAAAATGAAGATTTGAAAATTTATAAATTTGAACAAAATTTAGTCGATAACTATAACATGTCAGCAAAGAAAGGTTTTGAAAAATTAATAGACTCTCCTACTACGGTGGAAATTGTAAAAAAAAAAAAAAAAATAGAAATGAGTACACATTACAGAAATCATGTTTAGACCATATATGAAAACAAATAAATGGACGGCAAAGGGAGTAACAATTAAAGAAAAGATTTCTGACAACTATTTCACGGTACGTTGGTTGTAGAAAAAAACCCAGTCCCAATTTGAAAAAAAAAATGTAAACCGACGTAAAGCAAGAATGCTATTAAAACTAAACGTAAAGAGAAATTTATTGTTGAAGAAAAGAATGGCGTATAGATTGGAATAAATTAAAAATGTATTCTAATGTGGATATCATTAAAGAGAAAAGAACGAAACAATACAGACACTATTTATAAGAAACAGATCATAAAAAATGACCGTATTAAAAAGTGTACGGATAACGGAAGAAAAATTTGGATAGAAAAAAAAATAACAGAACTAGTCAAAAAAGAAAAAGAAAATGTCGAAGATGAAAACAAAAAAAACTAAAGAAAATAGATGAGGAATTGCTAACTCAATTTAGCTGAGTGTCAGTCGCTTCCTGCTGCTAGTTCTCTCTGCTTTTGTGGCTAAGCTGGTAGTGATTTTTGTTGCTCTTGGTGTTGGCTTGGACCAGTACGTTCCAAACTCTGACTCGGCTACGAGTAGTTATTTCCTGCAGTGCTCTCTGTGGAACATTCCATTGTTTTGCGAAATTGGAAGCAAGCTCTCTCCTTATATTCCTTACATGTCCTTTAAAGGCTATATCTTGTTAGCACATTCTAATTTGAGAAAGAAAGTCAAGCCCCCTTCCCCCGACTGGGACCCAAACCCACAACCTTTCCTTCCTCGTTTCTATTCACAATCGGGACAGGTTGTTTCTTCTCAATAGGATATTTCTTTGTTGCTGTCTAGCTACTTCGTTTTTTTTCGACGTTGTCTCGACTGCCTACCTCACAATTGGTCGTCTTTTCTCGATTTGGACATCAATCATTTCGTTTTTGTCTTTGTCAAACAATTTTTAATTTTTTTCTCTACCTACGTAATGTTTCATATCATTCATGAAATGTATAAAAAAAAAAGACAGTCTCTCGTTTTTGTCTCTTCTTTTCATGAAAATCTTGACATTAATAATCCTTATGTAACGTTTCATTCAGAAAATTTATTTTAAACACGTTCCTGGTTAGTGTCGTGTCTTGTGACGAAAATCTTGACTTTTGTCGACATGTGTATAGTATTTCATTCAAAAATTTCAAAAGATATATCATGTCTTCTCATGTTTTATCTCAATGAAAATCCCGAATTTTGTCGACATAATTACGTAGTGTTTCATTAAGATAACTAGACGAAACCCGTGCTACGCACGGGGCCGGTCATGAATTAGGTTTACAGACTCACCCCCCCCCCTTCCTCCAGGCCCCACTCCCACTCCCCACTCCCAACCCCCGCACTCCCACTCCCAACCCCCGCACTCCCACTCCCCACTTCCAACCCCCTCACTCCCACTCCCAAGTCCCCACTCCCATTCCTAACTCCCCACTCCCACTCCCATTTTCGCACACCGTAGCTTAGTTTGATTTAAAACTCTTACGCATTTAGCTGAAACATGGATTCTTTCATCATGAACAATCAACGGTTTGGACGATAGTTTTCAATCGCCAGGAATTGTTAGCCACCGTAGCAAAGACATTACACGTACAAAAAACAATGAGAAGCGATTAAAGTGATTGTTGTCCTTCCGGTTTTCCTTTAACTTTCCTTTTCCTTTTATCAGCTCAGCCGGGATCCAGAATTATTATGTAGATTCAGATAAAAAAGTCTTTTCATGTCTTATCTCGAAAATCTTGACTTTCCCTCGACATAATATGTAGCGTGAATAAAACATTTTAATCGGAAAAAAAAAAACGAATTACTTTGCGAGAGAGGACGAAACAAGAATATCGAGGTCGAGGTCGAGAAAAGGGCCGGACGAGTGAGGATGGATGTCGAGACAAAATCGAAAATACGTATTATCAGGGTTAGTACACTGGTTCTTGAAAACCTTACAGCCCTTATTTTTGCATGCACAAGGCTTTGAAAGGCCTTGAAAAATAAAATCCAGTGCTGTGTTTGGTCCAACTAAAGCAGCAGCCTGTTAGCTTTGACAGTTTCATAGTTTCAAATTTAATAATTTTTTTATTTGTTTGTTGCAAAAATGATGACCTCATTGATATAAGAGACCGATCGTTATGTGTCATATTGCGACACATCTTACAGTCTGAACCATTTAGGGCTGCCGGAAACCCACGGCCGGAAAATGAGAAAAAAATCAAATTTCTGGTGCGCACTCGACGTGTGGTTTCGTCAGCCTGTAGTATGCTGACTATACACAATGCCCTCGCTGCTCGGGCGCTGGAGCCACGACAGAACAGGAGCGGTGGGGGGGATTCATACATTTTTAGGGCCTCTCGAGGGGAAAATCATATATTTTTTAGGCCCAACCAAGAGCGGGTCACAATAAAAACTGGCCAAACTAGAGGAAAACTGGACTTCAAAAACGACCCTTTCAGCAGCGAAAATGTCTAAATACATCTCAGCTTCTGGGAGGGTAGGGGGGGAAGCCCACTCGATGGTAAGTGTTTGCAAGGTTTTGAAGTTTTCAAAAGGAGTTTAAAAGACAGAGCTTTGAATGTTTTTTAGAACATTTTTTAATTAACCTTGTCTTTTCGTCAAAAATGATGCATGTTTTCCCTTTGAAATTGTAACATATCGGGATGCGGACTGTTGTTTATTTAACTTGCCTACAGGAAATCATCCACAGGTGTGTCAGTAGTCGTAAGAAAGGCTTCCTCTTCCTTTTTTTTTTTGGGGGGGGGGGGCGGGGTGGAGGGTGTCCAGGTGGTGTATGACAGTTTCACCGAATCCTGTTTTGCTGAATAATTTTTTTTTTGTAATTAAGTGTCTCGCTCGCGCTGCCGCACTCGCTGCGGTAAACGTATGACATCAGTAACCACAAGTAATCAAAAACTCCTTCCAATTAGGAGTGCATGTTAAATTGGAAGTCCCTTTCGCCGAAAGATAATCAGGGCTTAATTTTTGATGAAACGGTAAAGTTTTTGACTAAATAGGATTCGGCATAAGAGGGTTCGGCGAAGGAGGATTTGGCGAAAGAGGATTCGGCGAAATAGGTTGCGGCGATAGAGGATTCGGCGAAACGGGTATACACCGTCCAGGGCAATTTTTGAACCTTGAGTGGGGTGTAGGGGACGTCAAATTTTTTTCAGGGTTTCGAAGGGGTCAGCAGTCATGGAAAATTTGGTGGTCACATTTTCATTTCTGCGTACCCGCACCTTCCCCTCTCCAAACGACAGATAATGACCGTAACTTAGTAAGGCTGTGATATGTGTTTTATGTTCGTTTAGAACGTTTAGGATAAATTTGACCATTTATAACGCAGGCTGTTTAGCTAGAGTTTTAATCTTTCCGATTGCAGAAGAGGTCCTCAAATTTTTGTGAAATTTGTATTTGTAGGTCTTTGAAAGCGATCCCTGTATTATAGTGATGATTTCTAGCAAACACTACCCGGGTTCGATCCTGATGATCGATCCCGCCCACTGCACGAGGGTTTCCTCCGGGCACTCCGGTTTTCTACCGATACGATGGGGGTTCTTTCCACTTATGCCGCTTGTACCTTCAAAAATCTCTAAGCTTACCGGCCGACACCTACTAGACTTTACTATACTTTGTTTCACGTTATGTTTGCAGGAAACTAAATGTATGACGCCACATTTCCTTACATTACAAATTGCAAAAACAAGTGGATATCACACTTGTAGACTCTACACATTTACTGTACACGTGTTTTTTTGCACTCGTAGTGGAAGAAAACAAGGCATCATACAGCAGTTTCCTGTAATACATAATGTGGAACAAACGGTACTCATTGAAACGAAAATTTCCCCTTTAAGAACGAGTCCTAGGTAGGGTTAATCTCCTAACTAGCAATAAAACAATTTCTCTTTCTAGCTTTTGGCGGTGAAAGAACAGGCTCTACTTTCTCCATTGGGATGTCGTGGCCGTGCAAAGAGTCGAGGTGGTGGAGGTGGCGGGAGAGGGAGGGGCCTCGTGGCGTTCAAGGCCTCACCTGAGACAGACTCAATCACCTTGACTTGCGGCTCAGTCGGGAAGTATATAAAGACGGGAACCACCCGACTCCAGCATCCGCCTTCATTCCACGTCTCTGGAACCACTCCCTCCTCCAAACAACATGTCTCAGTCGGTAAGTCTCATTCAATTTCGATTCGGAGCATGGGCGTACTGGCCGTGCGGGAAAACGGCAGGTTTCCCGTAAAGTCCCATGCTTCGAGGACCTGTCAGTGGCCTATTGAAATTTTTTCGTGGAGACCGATTTCTAAGAAAGAGCTACAAGAGAGGGGCCTACGTTAACCATTTACCAGGTCTAATTAAATGGCCCTATCAGTTCGGCCCGGATTCTTAGCCTATTTGTTTCGGAGCAGTTTTTCATTCCGTAATGGCTTTAGCACGGTAGGCTAAAACCAGGGACGTGCCACAGGGGAGGCGGGGGGGGGGGGGGCATTATATTAGTAGCCCTTGCTCTCATGGCAAAGTGCACTTTTTTTCTGATAAAAGTAACCATTTTCGGTGGAACAGTGATGTAAAAGAGCCTAAGAAACGCCAAAAAAGGACAATAATGGTTAATAAGGTGGTGCAAAGAGGGGCACAAATGGTTGAAGTCCCACGAAAGGGGGGTAAAAAGAGGTGGCCCCCCCCCCCCCCCCCGCCAAAAAAAAGAAGGTCTCCACAAATAAGTTTGTCCCTGCCCTCTCTGGGGCCTGTGCTCGTCCCTGGCCAAAACCATGTCTTATGCATGCCGATTTGTGAAACGTGATTCATTAAAAAATTTCCGGGCAAAATTATTTTTCGCCGCCCGAGCTAAGCGAGCGTCTGAAGACTTCCTTTAGGAAGACAGTACTCAACAAAAGATAACCTGCGGAGTTGGAAATAACTCCTTGGTTGAGTGTGAGACACAAAACCAGACAAGTTCACTTTCGTGACGTTGGTAAATCTTCATGAAAAGAAATGCACCGTCTTATGTAAACCTAACTCAACTCATTTCGGTATACTTTGCAAGAACAAAAAAAAAAAATGCATCCATTATGAGGAATTTAAAAAAAGTTACGTCTTTCAGGCGGTGATGGCCCAGTCCAGTAAATGCGTTCGTTTGTAGATGAATGTGGTTACGATGCCAGCTCGAGTTTAGGCCAATAGAATTTTTAAAGCGTGACATCACAGCACAAGTTGTTTTCCTACATTTTTTACAGGCACATTCACTATTTAGCGTTTGAAAAATGTTCAGAAAAACACTAGTAGAACACTCAATACGTTTGAAATTCATCACCGGCAAGGTACCGAAAAAATGCCATAATCGCTTGAATCAAACGATTGAAAGATTAACTACTGGCACAAGTTGGCAACAGTAAGTTTATAATGACCTAATTTCGCGTGGCTAATCTCTTTTTTTTTTCTGTATTGTTTCAGATCGTCGTTGTTCTGTTGGCCTGTGTGTGCGTTGCTTATGCCGGTCACATCGCTGCCCCCATTGCCGCCACCTATGCCCATACACCCATTGCTGCCCCCATCGCCACCTACGCCCACGTCCCAGCAGTAGCCACCTACGCTCACACCCCCGCAGTCGCCACCTATGCTGTCCCCGCCCCCGTTGCTGTATATGATGCCACCCACTTCTCTTACGGGTACAACAACCCCCATCTTAACGGACGTGTCGATGTTGCCCGTAACGGACCCATCGCCTCCCACGCCTACAACTTCCGTGCTGGTACCCTGTTCTAAATGTAAGTGAAATGTAGCATCGCCGTATGTTCGTAAATTACAGCGAACAAACCAAATAGGGAAAAAAACAACAACAAAAATCCAGAAAAAGCCTCAGACGAGTCGTCACCCGCAATGGTTAATATTTATATTAATATTAAAAATATTTAATTTTCGACCTGAATGCTGTTACGTTTGGATCTTGGTCACAACAAACAAGACCATACGCTTGTTAGGAGGCTATTTCTAAGATTTTAAAGATTTACACTGTTGCAAATTCACCGAATTGTAAAAATAAAAGCAACATTCCTTCCCCCCCCCCCCCCTTCGTTTCAATACTCATATATATCTTGGAGCCAAGCGAGCCAACACTTTCCCGTCGCAGCAGCTGGGAAAGTATTAATACTCACCTTTTAAACGGCAGCTTCATTTATTTTTATTTTTCCAAGTATAAGTATTTTTTTAATAGCTGTGTAATTTCATGATATTGAAAAAATCAAAGTTTATTAACACATTCGCGAAATTCAACTTCATGTTTTGAAAGGGTACACTGGCAAAGTCTTTGGCAGACCTGGAAGTTTGAGAAACTACCAAGCTTATTCAGAAACTATGGGATCTATTCTGTCATGTTCTGGACTTGTGGTTTCCCCCCCCCCCACCGCTATTGAGGGTTTCCCGGTTCAAATTCCGGGTTGTCTCAATTCCCCATTGCTATGAGAATATACTTGAGACGGTTCGCCTACATGAGCATTAGTTTGCTTCTATGACTTAAACAGAATTAATTCTTAAGGGAGTCACTTTAAAACAAGTACAAGATAATGTATATGTTTGTATTTACTTACTGAGCGGTAAAAAAAAACCTGTTAATATTTTACTTCTTTAATTTATTTCACGGGTAGAAAGAAGCCAGTTTGCACGTGTGACGCCATGTATTATTCCGCATATTCGTAATTTCCGTCAACGCGAAAATGTTGTCTTGTTTTTAATATTTCTTTCGCTTCTCATGTCATTAAGTTACGGCGTAACCGAGAAGTTATATCTATCTTCCCATTCAGTGAACGCAGAGCATCGTAATCGTGTTGCGACAGTGTTGATTTCGAAAAATGTAGCAAACTGGAACCGCCATTTTGTTTCCAGCAGCAATCGTGAGTAATTAAGTGCCCAGAGAAAATTGGTACCTATTCAGTAATTCACAACAGATTACGTCAATCTTTTTACAGTTCTAGAACCTTGGTATTGCTAATGTCGATATTGACGTTTTTCTGTCTCGTAACTTAAAAGAGGGGGGGGGGGGGGGGGACTATTTGTTTTGGCGGATGTACACCCCTAGCGCCAGTTCGTGATTAGGCTACTTAATCTGGCTCACGAACGACAATAGGAAATTGGATATTCCGTTAAGGAGAGGGCCCTTCCATCAACAGCTCGGCATTTTCGGTTGTTGAAATATGTGAACTAGTTTAATTAATTTTATCATTTGAAAACCTGTGTTCCCAAAAAAGACGTAAAATAAAAATGTGAAGAGCAACAAATCTAACGATTTGTATATTTTTTTCTTTCAGGAAAGGAACCATGTTGTTTTGGAGTTGAACCAAGAAATCTCTACTTCTGAAGATTGCTAATGACGCTAAAATCAGGACAATTTCGCGACAGACTCATTGTGACGATGATGCAAAATTTCGATGATGAAGATGAAGAGACGATGAAATGATCATGTCTTGTACTTTGTAACATACTGTACATACACTGTAGGCCCAAAGATTTTATTAAACACTATATTTAATACAAATTTATGTATTTTTTTTTTCATATATCAATTTCCGTAGATTTCCGAAAATACCGTCAGTTCGGCAAATTTACTTTGGTCATTGAAGTTCATATTACAGACAGTCACTTACGCAAAACCAAAAATCGTCCAAGTTCCACTATTCAAACTTGCAAATTTTCGACTACCTCTACTGATAGGCTTCTTCAGGCAAGAGTCGTGAGACTAGCACAACAACCACCACCAACAAACTTTCTCAAGTCCGCTCTCAAGTTGTTTAAGTCTCACGACTCTTGCCTGAAGAAGCTTATCAGTAGAGATATTCGAAAATTTGCAAGTTTGAATAGTGGAACTTGAATCCCTCAGGAAAGGAATGCAACAAAAACACAGGTAATGGATATTTTCTCCGGGCAATAGAAATAATTTTCAGCCGGCCAGACAGGAGGGCCGGCAAAATACTCTTTTTCACCGCATGGAAGAATTTATTTTGGGTTTTGCGCAAGTGACTGTTTGTAATCCGT
This sequence comes from Lithobius niger, assembly GCA_023313725.1. Lineage (NCBI taxonomy): Eukaryota > Metazoa > Arthropoda > Chilopoda > Lithobiomorpha > Lithobiidae > Lithobius > Lithobius niger. The sequence goes on along the minus strand of JAHWFP010198781.1, from coordinate 18,622 downwards.
AGATTTACTCGATTTTAACATTTTTTTGGTCTGTCTGTTAGCTTGTTCGGGACCGCAAACTCAAACTTATTCTCAGAGTGCAATTAAACTTGGTATTAGTTAGGACTAGGAGGGTAAGGGCGTAAACATTTTGTATCCTAACCTGAAAACAGAAACTAGTAATTCGTAACTCTTGCAATGTTATTCCGTAAATTGCTTAAGTTTCATTTTAGCTCTAGTTTAATTTTCGGGATTTCTTATAAGCATTAAATTAAGAGGCAAATCTGATAACGAAACACGCCTCCGTATTCGGCAATGAGTGCCTTCCTCTGTATTCAAATTTTTCATTTTTTCTAAAAGGTTCGTGGTAATAATATATCGGGGGTTCACGATTATACTATAATTATCACCACGTATTTATCTCTTGATATATTTGTTTATGTTTTAAATGATATTTTTTTTCCAAACCCTAAAATCAAAAAATTGAAATTGAAAAAATGTTAAATTTTTCAAGTTCAAATTTTACATGTTTATGCTCATAATATCTGGGGATCGGAAACGCTTGCGTCTTGACTTAGGATGGTTCGAAGTCTGCCTGCAAGGGCTGTAGCAATTATCGCGTCAGATACCGTCTTTTTATTGAACCACCGATGATTCAGGGGGTTCCATGGCAACGACACCTCGCCACCACAATTACATTCTAGCTGTGAGAATGCATAGCTGTGTAAATGCACCCTTCCGTGAAGAAAACTGGGCGAATTCTAAGTTTAAACTATTTTTTCTTTCTTTTTTTGGGGGAAATCTGTAGAACATTTCAGCGAATCCACAAACATTAAACATTTCAAAACACAAACTGCGTTCACTTTCTTGACACACCCAGTCTGGAATTGGAGTTCAAATTATAGTTCGTTGCGTTCGAGTGAACACTAATAATCCGCTTTTCACATTTTTACGCTCGATGTCGTTAAACGATGACAGGAGTCATATAAAGAGAGTGGGATTGAAAAGTGCTCGACAGTAATAAAGTGTACGACTCTTTATCAAACGTAAACATTTTTTGGCACAAGATTAAACGTCGAACCTAGCATAAAAACAGTTAAAAGAAATCATAAACTCAACAACTAAGGTACCGTATATAATTTAAAAAAAGTCAATAAAAACGTAAATCAGGACGATACCTGATAATATGACGACCAGGCCTTAATCCCTGCGAATACAGGTCGTATAGTGCTGGTGCTCGGCTATGTGTGTTGCAGGATGTTCCCTATATCAGAGAAAGATTTTAATTTCAAGTTTGTTCAGCATATACATACCAGAGCAAACGCCTGTTAAAAAAAAAATTGTATGCTTTAATTGTAGCGTTAGTGGCGTCCTTCAAGTGTTTTTACTATATTTGACGTTAAGCATAAAAACGCTTAAAAAGCACGCGGTCACTGCTGGAAACTATCAATTCCTGGCGCAAGACTGGATTATTGAAAGGAGTTTTCTGTGCGTGTGATCAAGATTTGGAATAATAATAATAATAATAATAATAATATCATATTTACCACATTAAGTGGAAGGAATTCAGAAGGGTTGTGAACCGCTAATACTGTTCCTGGCAAAACTGAAGAAATTATTAAAAAAGAAAACGACTTAGAGAATGGACATGAGTGGTCTTTTAAGAAATCTATTTAAACTTTCCTTTTGTAACTTTGAGCGAAACCCCACAACCGAAGTAGCATTAACTGTATCACTGCTAAGGGCGTTCCAAATTGGCACGACCCGGACAGAAAAAAAATACCGGCGACAGTCACGATTAGAAGGCTGGGCCACAAGTTTCCATGAATGGCCCCTGGTGTTAGCTAAATTCGCAGAAAGGTCAAAAAATGGCAGATCGACCGAAACAAGCCCATGGAGAATCTTGTAGGTCAGAACAAGGTCAAACTTAATTCGGCGTAGCTCCAGTAGCTCAAGGCCAAGCCTATCCAGGCGGTCCCCATAGTTAACTTCGCGCATGCCAGGGAGGCTCTTAGTGAACCGTCGTTGCACTGCCTCGAGGAGATCTATGTCCTTGACCAAGTGGGGAGACCATACCGGAGTCGCGTATTCAAGAATTGGGCGAACAAACACCTTGAATGCCCACCCCAATGTCGAAATGTCACCCGAGGAAAAACATCTCTTGACTACAGCTGAGCGCTGATAGGCAGAATGTGCGAACCTTACTGCAGTGAATGCTAGATTTTAGGTTTCTAGTAAACCAAATCCCGAGATCACGCACCACTTCTGTAGCAGGCAGTAAATGATGATCCAGAGAATATTGGTTACAATTGTTGCGAATGCCCACATGGAAGGTGTGGCACTTCTGAACTGAGAGTGGAAGCTGCCAAATGGTCGACCACTCAACCACCGTTCGGACAAGAGAATCCAACTCAAGAGAGCAGGAATCAGAAAAATTTTCAGTGCCAATTTTTAGATCATCGGCAAATTTGTACCCATAGGTATTAATGGTAGGAAATTTTAGATCATTTAAATATATTTAATATATATATATATATTTTAATATATATTATATTTAATATATTTAATGCTCTGGGGAATGAAACTGTAGGCCGCCCGCGCACTGAGCAACTTAGCCGCGCGGCCAGGTTGCTGCAGCCAAAGAAAATGATTAGTGCGTGGTTTTACATAAACGGTAAGCATTCACATTGGCTGCAGCGACCTGGCCGCGCGGCCAAGTCTCTCAGTGCGCGGGCGGCTTAAGGGCCACCGCACGCACAACGGCCAGGTCGCTGCGGCCAACGAGAATGCTTACGGTGTGTGTAGCAACGCGTACTTGGCCGCAGCTGCCAGCATGTCGCCGCGGCTACTGGGATCTCGGGCGGTGTGCAGGCGGCCACAGGGCGACCATATTTGCTCCGGATTCATTTTTCACCACGTGATCCAGAATTATCAATGAAAAACGGACGTGGCTGCGCGGCTCGTCACCGTGTTTTTGCCGCGACGACCACTGGCCGTTCAGTTCGCGGGCGGCCTAAATGCTGTTTCTGCGGCATCTTTTCGTCAGAAGTTACGTGCCGTTACCAGAAATTTAAGTATTTAGCAGGCCAAAAGTAATTTGGTAAAAAGAACAACTTTATGTTGACGATTGATAAGGCTTCAGTCAACTCATTGTCGTATGACTGACTGCTTGTTTTTTCTTTTTGGTTTGTTTTGCTTTACTTTCAGTCAAAATACAGTTTTCCTGCTTTCACTGTTTCCGGGCGTTTGCGTTTCTTTGTGTGCACATATCCAAGTGCTGAACACAACCCCTCCAAATCTAGAGAATAAGCTGTCGCCATAAGCAGCTGTTTAGTAAGACTGATCATAACAAAAACTAAAGTGTGAGCGGCCTATCTTCAGTTCGCCGCAGAACGAACACAGATAATCGATTGTACGTTTTTGGCAGCAGAGTGCCTTGTTGATATCCAAGATGGTTACAAAAACAATGGCGGCTGTTGATTAAAGCCGTCCCCTCCAGGAACACGTAGCCGGTCGTAAAATATTTCCAGGACTCAAGATAGGCCACGCACACAATAATACATAACCAGAAAGTTTGTAGGGGGTAATCATTTGAAAAATTTAAAGGAAGGGTAAAGTTATTGATTTAAATCTGGATTATTTTTAATAAAAATCGATGATTGAAATAGTGATATAAATCGAAGTGATTAATATTAATAAAAAAAAAATCATTTGATTTAAATCGTGATTTAAAATCACTGATTTAAATCGGCCTGATCTAAGCTATCCACCCTGGGTGGAATTAGAATAGCGAATATATCGGACTTTCAATGGCGAACAAAACTGGCGGAAATTCGTAGCAAGTTTTGTTTTGCACAGCTAACTTGTTTAGAAGTTAGTTACTCATTGGCTTGCCAAAGCCAAAGATTGAAAAAACGGAAAAAAAAAAA
>JAHWFP010198780.1:7202-24973 GCA_023313725.1 Lithobius niger | reverse complement strand
AGCTCCTCACCGTCAATACAGCTATCTCAATCGGCTGCGAGTCGAAATCGAAAAGTGACATCTGTCGGCATTAATTTCTGAGCGTTCCAGCAAAACAATGGAGATCTCCGTGTCGTGTTTTGGTGATGCAGTAATTAAATTGTTATATCGGACGTAAGTATAGTATTCTTACCGCAATTCTTGTGTTTAGTTATTGTGTAAGTGATCCAAAAGTCAAACATGCATGTCAAAATGGATGTAATTGCCCTTTAATAATTAAACTGCTTAATAGTAAGTCAGTTTATTCCAATTAAAAAAGAAATAATAATCACATGCGCACAGGCTAGCATGTGAGGTAATTAAAAATACGTCAATTGGGGAAAAAACACCATTTTGTACTACAATAGGTTCGTAAGTTAACTGGGATGTAAAAACGAATACAGTGTACTAGACGAACCAATATGAAACAAAACATGAATAATTAGCTCATTATTAAAAAAAAAAAAGGTTCCGTTTCATCCAAGGACAGCAGCCAATCATACGTTTGCCTCTTAAATTTCTAAAATTCCTTGCCTCCTTGACAGTTTTAGGTAAAAGGTTGTAAAATTTCGGCACCAAAAACACCTATGCAGTTTTTCCAGTGTTAACTTTCGGTTGAGTAACTTGCATTGCGACTTCGTTCCTCGCAACATAAACAGTAAACAATCGATCTACATCATGTGGCTCGTTTCTAAGATAGTCAAGCAAAGTTCTATAGATATACAATATAATATAATACTATTTTTTTCAGTCACTTGCCTTTCGCAATTTATGCATTTCTGGCGAACCGACTACAACTGGCCAGAATAGCATTATTTATACAGTACCGAACTCATTCCGAATCTGCCGGATTTAGGCGGGAGGGGGATTTAACGGGGATTTAAAATAATTAGGTTTCAATAACTAAACGAAACTGGTCTTGGGCGAATGACCCCCCCCCCCCCAAAAAAAAAAAAGTTATTGATGTAATTATGAGTAGTGGTGTAAATATTTGACTTGGATTAATTTGATCGAACTTGTTGCTTGATGTAGAATAGCTGGAAACTGAAGCGAAATTACCGAAAATGATCTATCTTTTAACAGCCGGGGCTTTAATTTAATGATCAAACTATTAGAAACCATCCATAATTTTACACCCGTCCACTAAATGATTTAAGACACTTCACTACATTATAAATCGTTTCATTAAAATATTATTAATGCCGACGATTTTCCCCTCTTATTTCCAGCAGCCCTGCGCACGAGCGTTTCACTCAAGCAGTACTTTTTTTTGTTTCACATGGTATTTCTGTATTTATTCGAGTGGATTGAGACTCTTATGCGAACGGTTTGTCTGTCTGGGTGTCTGTCTGTCTGTGTGTTCGCGCTATGGCATTTGAACGAATTATCGGATTTCTGTTAAAATTTTGCACACAGATTCTATGCCACATTTCTCGGTCTAAGTTCGAAAGTGGATCGAATCCGTCGGGGAAATCCTCAACATCATCAAAGATTTTTTTCTTCGTAGCAAACGTACGAAGTTCGTTATTTTTTCTTTAGCCGACTGACGTCATTCGTCCACCAACCTATCGCTGGTAACGATGTAGCCGTCGTCACGGCTGACGTCACCACCAACCGACCAACGGCTAGTAATTACTCAAATTATTCTACGGGTCACGCGGCCCGACCGATATGTACGATATTACTGGATATCACAACATGCGAAATGTCTTTATGACTTAGTACTGAATGACTTCAGTATTTTTTTTTTTTAGGTGGGGGAGGAGAAATATTTAAAGCAATTTCTACTGCATTACATTTTTTTTTGGGGGGGGGGATGATAGCGAATTCTTAATACCACTTTTGGGCTATTACTTTTTTATCTAGTAAGTTCCTACAGATCAGTCGTGCCCTGTGGCAACATCGCCGTCGAATAAATGAAATATTTAAAACGCCGGGACTAAACGGTTTGGAGGCCTCCCTTGTCATAAAACAACCAAACGGTGCTGAATATTTTTAATGTTGATTCAGTTCACTATTGGTCTAATTAAACTTACAGCTTTAAAAATGAAATCGATAGAAGAATCGTAGTGGGTTCGTCTTTAAATAAGAGGTGTGCGCCGCCATGCCATGCCTTCGCAGCTGATCCGAAACTAGAAACGCCAGCTTCCACAGGTTTTACCTGTTATGTTGCGTACGCGTCGTGGAACCGTGGCCAAGAAATCATTTGGGTTTTTGGATTGTATTCTTTGAGGGGTAGTTAATTAATCACTAGTGTTAGACAATTAGTAGCCATAGCGATCGCTGTATTCACAAGAGAAAACAAATCAACTCTCATTATAATTGGATTAAACAGGTTTATTTACTCGTGAATTTTTAAAACTTATTCAGACAAAATGTTTCGTATTTCCGTGACAGGCAGCATACCTACTGCATAATTTGTAGACACCAAGCTAACAATAAACTTCACTTCACTTCACTTCAGATTTGTTTACCCGATAGCGTCTTACCTCTTCCAAGCGTACGCGGGACCCTGGCGATAGTTGCGGCTACTAACTACCTCTGGTAACGCTTTGACAATGCACTATGAGAGGCATTAGTCGCCGCAGATATCGCTCGGGCCTCGCGTACGCTGGGAAGAGGCCTACAATTCAATAAGGCGGTGTCCATTTGTTTCGTTGAGCATTATTTTGAAGGAATAGCTTAACCGGTCCATCTTTACTATAGTAGAAATGAAATGAATAAGGATGCACTGACGCCAACTTTACCGAACCGATACTGATACCGATCCGGGTTTTATCCAATTTTCCCGATACCGGTACCGATATCCAAAACTGTATCCCCAATTTTTCATAAACGATGTAATTTTCTGCAAAGGTCCAATAATTATTAAAATAAAAAAATTTGAAATAGTAACCCACAGTTAAAACCTAGCTAGGAAGATACTCCGTGATTTCCTGAGCAAAACGCCGCGAACCGCGTGCCGTAATCTCGAACGGTTCCAGAGTTAGCGATATTTTCGCGAAAGTTGTCGATACCGATAATATCGACAACCGAGCCTATCCAGTATCGGTATCAGTGCAGCCTTTGAAATGATTGAAGACGTTGCACGCACAAAAATTCAGAATAAGCCCTTGTAAAAACGAAGCATGAAAACGGTACATGTAATGCCGATTACGGTATCGGTACTCAAAAAAATGTAAATGAGTAGAAATGTGTGAGTAAATCATGTAAAAAAACTTTCACACTGATGGCACCAGTACAAAACAACGTGGATTAAAACGAAACGAAGGTGTCAGTATTTCCAGGCAAATATACACGAAATCTATATAACTATAATCTGTAGTTCTTGTTTGTTTTGTGTATCCGCAGTTGGAATCTCGATAATCCTTAAACTATCGAAGTCCGTAGTGGGAATCCCGAAGACTAGGCCAACTGGACGGTGGGCGACTGCTAACGGGGGTGTTTAATTCGCACAGACCTTCAATAATAATTGGCGGATGTAGTGACATCACAGTATTTTCATGCAAACGGGAAATCTTAACAATGCTCCATACAACCGGTCATATTCGGGGGGGGGGGGGGGGGGAGGCTCTCTCCTATACCGATTTCACACGTAATAATTCGTCGCGTGTTGTGGCCGTACCGAACCGTGCCGCTCCAAGCCGCTCTGCACCACGGCCACGTTCCCAGGGTGACTTGATTTCACACGTAATAAATACCTAAACGTGGCCGGCCACGTTTTTTGACTGCCCTCTGATGGTCAATCTTGGAACCCAACTACGGAAACGAAAATTAAAGCAGACCAAAGTAAAATTTCGGCAAATGTTGTTCGTTTGGCCACCTCAACCGTGTGCGGGAAAAGAAAAACTTGACAAAAATGTTTAAGAAAGAGATAAAGATAACTGTGGTTTTTGTTTTGTTTTTCCTGTCGTTGTTAGATTATATGTTAGGTTAGTCGCCTGGCAAAAAAAAATTCAAGGCAAAGTTTGGTATTTTAGTTCATAAAAACGGTTTAAACTTATTTTTAACCAAGAGTTACCACAATTGTTTTTACAGCGGGAAAAAGGTTTTTTTGGCTAGGCAACAAGTAAAAAAAAAAAAATAGAGAACCGTACGTCGGAAGGAAATAAAAGTAGAAATATGAGGAATCTACACTATCAAAATGTTCGGTTTGTTTATTTATTGGTTTGTTTATCTGTGTTCCCTTCTATTCCTCCAGAAGTAAAGCCCGCAGAAAGATAAGAATATAGTGCCAAATGAAAGATAATTAAATTACGCTTCGGATAGCCTATTTTCATTGTTCTAATCTGAATTTTTACCCTGAAATACGCAAGTGAACTGCGAGTAAAGTTACCCGTGTGCGGAAAAAAAAAAGCCTGGCTAAAATGTCCAAGGAAAAAATAAATTGTGTTGTCGTTTTTTTTCTTTTCTGTTGTTGTTAGGTTAGGTCAAGTTAGTTGACTTGGCAACAAATTTCACCAGGGAACAACCTGCCTACCGCTTTTCTCTTTTGATCTTTTTTTTTCCGCAAACCTTTTTTTCAACCGGCTGTTTTTTTTCTCCATTTGTTTTTTTTTTTTAAGATTTAAAAAAATATCTTTTCTCAGAACTAGGCCACCTGAGCGTTTACTAATAACTCTGTTGAAACAAGTTTGCATTCAAAGGGTTGTGTCAGCTTTAAGTACCGTTATGTTACCTCATTAACTTTTTTTTCGCAAGCATCAGTTTTCGCATGTGTAGTCGCGATATTATTTAAGAAATACATGTTCGGTGAAAATAGGTAGCACTTTTTACAGGTCCTCTCCGTTTGGTTTTGTGGCCAATTCTCCCGCTACAAAAATTCTGACTTTAGACCCTAACGTTTGTCGACGCTTTCTTAACTCGTTAGTCCAAAACTTCAAGCTTAAAGCTATGTTTATTAGTCGTAGTCTGCTTTGATTAGATCGTCAGTTTGTTTTGGGGGCGAACAGCGCGTTGCATTATGGGGTCGCAGGCCGTTTCGTCACTTCACGCAGCGCGGCACGGCACGCATCAGATTTCAGACGTAATAATTAAAGCGAACCGCTCCGCTCCGTCCAGTACCGAACCGCGCCGGCCACGTTTTGAAACGTGGCCAAGCTGGAGCGCAAAATCACGGCCACGTTCGGCCACGTTCGCTTTATTTATTACGTGTGAAATCAAATTGCACGGTTCGGAGCGGCACTGCACGCTTTATTTATTACGTGTGAAATCGGTACTAGTGTATGGCCGTGTGGAGGCGCAATTCGTGTGGTGGCTCATCTGATACACAGTGACGTGTGCGCGGTCGGTGCACAGCACCTTGACAGTAACCACACGGATTGCGCACACACAGTGTATACTGGTAGTGAACGAAATCTACCAAAAGTGTGTACTCACAGTACAGAAACTGTTCTTTTGCTATATTCCTGTATTATTGGCCTGGAAAAACTGTCACCATCGTTTTTTTTTTTTTAATCCACGTCTGTTACAGGTATACTGTTAGGTGTAAATTTTTTATTTACACGACGTACTCGCGCATTTCTAGTGCTGGGTTGTATCGGCATTGTCTTGAGCACCGAAACCGCAATCGGTATTTACATTTCACGAAACGTCGATTGGCCTCGGGACCCTGTAGACCTCGGAAAGTGACTGATAGCCTATAAAAACTGTCCTCTAAATCGCTTACATCAGCCCATTGTTGCAAAAGTGCGGCAATATCTATTACTTATTATTTTTTTCAAAATACCTATAGAGCAGTGACATTTGCCGCCATATTGGCACCAGTATGGGTTTTGGAGGGCATAACTACAAGGTGCACTACATAAAAATGGAGGGGGAAAACAACGGAAGAGCTGATTTCTTAGGCTTAAAATAACGTTGCTTTCTCCAACAACAAAAATCGCGCGTTTTAGGTCTAAGAAATCACTCTTCACAGCATCGGTTTCAGTATCACGCCCTTCTGTTTCTCTCTGCAGTGCCCCTTGCAGCTAACCCATTAAGGCTCCAGCATAGAGTTATATACAATAATACTACGTCGTGTCACTGCTCTATACCGTACCATAATGACAATTTCCGATAACGCCCAGCACTACACATTCCTTCTAAAATGTTAAAAAATATATTGAAAAATATATACCATTCGTCTACTCCTCTCTAGCTTTCACTTTTGTTCGCAGTCCTTTGTTTAGCCAAAGCGCAACCATTCATATGGGCTAACCCGAACACCGCCATAACCAAAACCATTTCTTAATCCTACCTTAACAAACCCATCAACCGCGGAAAGAACAAATCCAGGGAACCCGTCATCTGAACGCACTTACCTACAAGAAAAAAAAAGAAAGGGAAATTAGATAATTAGTCATGACACAGGTGCTAAAGTTTTAATTAAATCACTTTCAAATTTATTTCAAGCAACGACGGAAGAAGTGGCGCTCATCAAAACGCAATTAAAAGCCCAACGACAGCACGTTCCTAAGATTAACACCCCTCCCCATCAAGCGAGAGCAGTCAAGCCTTAGACCAGCATACACATTCTGGCCCGTGTTCGTCTTGTTAGTAATGGTATAAGCAAGCTAGCAGGGAAATGTGAGAGATTCTGCCAGATTTGTATGAACGCTCCCGCCTAGACATGCGGTAACCAACCATCGTCCATAAAGTTTCCCAACAAATTTTAGCACTGAAAATCAGACCATCATGGACCGAAGGTACATGAAGGTTTCTTACATCGCTTTATCTCATGTCGATTTAAGCTACGTCGATGTAGTGCTTAGAGCGCTTTCAGAACGTCCATGTAACCACCTACAACCACTTTCAAGTCGCTTTATCTCAAACCACCTCGTCACGTCGACGTAAGGAGTTGAAGCGCTTTAATAACCTACGTTTACCCACCTAAAACCCATTTTCTACGTCGGTCTAAGGACTGCTGCCTTGTGATTGGTTGAAACGAGTGCACTTAAATGTCACGAAGCTAGGGCGGAACCTGTCGCTTCCTTAAAATGAAATCGAAAGCGCAGCTAGTTGAATGGGGACATGGGAATAGAGATGGGTTTGGTTGATGGGAGATTAGATAAACGCGACCCTAAACATCAACTTAGCAGAAACCACCGTGCACCCGTTGTCGTTTTAGCTCACTCCAACTCGAATGTCCGTGAAAACCACCTCTCTCCTAAAGCGACGTGAGTTCAATTCGACGTAAGGTAAAGCGACATAAGAAACCTCCGTGTACCATCGATCATGGATGTTGTACATAGGTGATCGATACATATGATGCTGCATTGGTAATTGACGTAAACTTAAAAATTGAGATAACGTCGAATTAACTTTGGTGTAACGGAAATTATACTCACACAGTCACAGTCAACGCTACACCAAAAGTCCCACGAAAAAGACTATTTACAAGCGAATTTTCAGTAGCCGATATCTGCCACCTTCTTCAGGTCAAGCCTCGGAAACTTGCAAGCAAATATTGCAAACCCTCACAAATTTGAATTCGGCGTACGATCTCGGTGCGACTTGGTCAAGTTCTAGCTTGGGCAGCTCACGGTGTTGACGGTGCTGCCCTTTTCCTGTGGTGTAGTTAGGAAAGGTCTCCAGTGTGCTTCCTTCGAGTTGGTGTACCAGATACGGTGCAGCAAACTGCAAGATTTTTGGATAGGAATGTTCCTGTTCATTCAACAAAGGGATTTTATTTTCGCGGTAGTGTCACTTGCAAGCACTTGAGTCTCTGTCAATTTCACACACTACCGCGAGAATAAAATCCCTTTGTTAAATGAACAGGAACCTTCCTAAAATCAAAAAATCATGCAGTTCACTGCACTTTATCTGGTTTCAAGTAATTAAAACCCAAGTTTTAGCCATATAAAGCAGTGATATCAATACAAATAGGAGTGAAGTAGGGAAAAAAAGCCATTAAGGCTCGGGCGGTTTTATTGGTTGAGGTTATCCATCAGTGGTAGTCGGATATAAACTGGAAAATGGGACGTTTTTCAGTTAATAGCTGAAGACTGCTGATGGATAAACTCAAGCAATAAAACTACCCGAGCCTTAAAGGTTTTTTTTTTTTTAATTTCACTCCTATTTTTATTGATATCACTGCTTTGTAAGGCTGAAACTTGCGTTTCTTTATTTTGTTTTTATCCCGGCACCTCTTACGTCTAAGATTCACTGAATCCAAACCCGGTACTCAAAATAGCTTGCCACGATTTTTTTTACCAGTTTTTTTTGAAGGGTCTGCGAAGCAATTCCTTGTTTCTGCAGCTCATTTTTCAGCCCGTTTCCGCCACCATGTTTTATGATAAATTGTTGCTGGAGAAAAACTGAAAAGGCGCTACGCATTCTGTCGGAAAAGTAAATGTTGCTCGCGTTCACAAGAGCCAAGCCGCGGAGTCGGGAGTTAACTTATTCTCCACCATATTTTTCATCTTTTTCAATTCTATTCGCTTTCCTGACTACGCAGATGATAAAAAACGGAAACTGCAGCTAGTGAAAGAGTTCCTTAAAAATATTTTTGTAAAATAATACTGGATACATAAAAATAGCTGTATTCACGTCGAAAATTGACAGAAATTTATAGTACACCTTATCTGTTTACAAAACCGACTCCAGATAACCATTACAAAAGTAAAAAAAAAAAACTATAGGACACTACACCAGTATACGAATCAGTTAACAGAAGCAGGAAATGTCCATTATTTTAGTTATAAATCCTCGATATAGACAAAAAACCAAGAAGAGCATTGATTATTATTTTATGCAAGTGTAGTGCACTGGTTATTTTTTTGTGTACTAAACGCTGCATTTATTTTGTTTTTGTGTGTGCGTTAAGAAGTGCATTGATTATTTTTGTGCTCCAAATGTTGTGTACTGATGGTTTTTGTGTGACAAGTAGTACATTACTTTTTGTGTGTCTTAAGTATGCAATGATTATTTCTTTATGCGCCAAGTAGTCTTTGATAAACTTTTCTGTGCCAAGTAGTGAACTGATAGTTCGTGTGTGTGCCTAGTAGTGCAACGATTATTGTTTTGCGTGCCACGAAGGATGAGGATTTTTTTTTTGTGTCAAGCAGTGCAACGAATATTTTTTTGTATGCCAAGTAGTGCTGGTATTTTTTTGGGGGGTACCTAGTAATACAATCACTATTTTTGTGTGCGAAGTACAAGTACATTCTTTCATTTGCACCACGTTTACACGGTGAATTATTTTTGTGTGTGCCAGGTAGTGCTTTGATTAATTTTTGCGTGCGAAGTTAGTGTATTGATTATTTTTATGCGTGCCATTTAAGTGCAATGATTAGTTTTTATGTGCCAAGTAGTGCAATGGTTATTTTGTTGTGAATGCGTGCCACGTAGTACTACGATTATTTATTTTTTATTTTTCGCTTAGCAAGTAGCGCAATGATTTTTTTTTTGTTTGTGCTCAGAATTTCTGGTACTGCTTTTGTGTGCAAAGCGGAGCACTCATTATTTTTGTGTGTAAAGTATGTAGTGCATCATTTTTTTGTGTGTGTGTGTATACTCAGGGTACTGCTTTGATTGGTTTTTCGGTCCCAAGTAGTCGATTGATTACGTTGGTATGTGATACTGTACTTAGTGCAACGGTTTTTTGTGTGTGTGTGTGCCAAATAGTGCAGTGATTATTTTGTGTGTCATTTTCTTTTGTTTGTTTGTTTCATAATGGTAACGCGCAGCGCGAAGCAAAGAAGCTTCTCATCCTGTGTTGGTGTCTTGTCTGTCTATCTGTCTGTCTGCAATCCACGATAACTTACGAATGAATCATCGGAATTACTTTAAAATTTTCCACACACATTCTGTGGATTCCCTACCTGTGGATGTAAGTTTTGTAAAGCAACAAAATTCGCTAAGGAGCTCCGGAGTTTCTGGTTTGTAGATATCCGAGGTGAGTCAGACATAAAATATTCATGAAAACTCATCAGAAATTAACATACAACAACTAAAAGGCGTCACACATAAAACACCACCCAAAAGCATACTTTTTTCTTTCAAATTACGGTTTAAGACCACTGAAGGGGAAATTTAACCAAAATTCCCACCCTTACGAGTCTTCACTGATTTTTTTTCCCGTTACAGTATACTAAATGCAAAAACTAAATTCTAAAAACGCATGCACAGTAGAAAGTATGTGCACAGTTATGTTGCGATGCAGAACGTTGATACCAATACACAACAAAAATATCCATAAATAACCGGGTTTGCCCGAATATCCCGGTGACGGTGAGTTCATTTCAGGTCCAACCCAACTGAACAAAAAAAAAAACCTCAATGAAAACCACTAGTGACTTTTTTCACCTATTTTAACTATTTTGTACCTAACTGCATTAAAAATCATGAACTTATAAATCATTTCAAGCTGTTTGCCAACTGTTTGTAAGGAGAAAAGTTTTTGTTAAACAGTTGGTACATTACAATGGTGACAGCATTATTAGATTAGCACCTTAGCCAAGCCTAGCAACCACTAGTATTCTAAATCGGGGAGGGGGTGTCTTCCGAACTTTGTGCATATTGCTTTTCCAGTGGCTGTTGATTTTGCTGGTGCCACTGACGTCACAATGCAGATCGCCAGCTTAAGCACATGCGCACAAGCCAAACCAGACCGGAGTCAGTGACGCTTCACGAAATATTGGCAGGAAAACGACTTATGCTTTTAAAGTTTTTTTTAAATTATTACGTGCTCCTTTTAAGAACAGGCAACTTGGTGGCTTTGCCATGTGATTATGTGTAAACCTGAAGACGAAAAAAGAACGTTTTCGAAACGTCGTGCGCGATTTTCTTGTAGCACTCTTGGCATTTTTATGTTCCCAATTCGTAACATTGGGCAGTTCGGGCTCACAAACTAACATTTAAACTTTTTAAAGTTAAAAAGTCTAATTCAAAACTAAACTAAAATTTAAACTCCAAAAACCAATAACATAATTGCTCTTAAGGACATTAACCTTCTTCAGCAGATTTGCCTTGTTGTTCTGCGCTGCTGCCACCTTAATATGACATGATGGTAGAAGATCTTCTAGAGTTTTCCCATATCCCTCATCTTTTCCCTTCCCCCCCCCCCCAAACTCCCCCAACATAAGATGTTTGGCAATGTGCCATCAGTCTGACACACGCACCCATTAATCATACTTCCGACAACAATTAAATGCATTAGCTCGCGATGCTATTGGGCTTAGGAGATCCCATGTGCCTGGAAGGGAAGAGACGGGGGAAAAAAAAAAGGAAGAAATTCTGGACAGCGACACGCGTCGTCAGGATAAATTGTTTCCGGCACTTCCTGACACTCAAGTGAAAATCAGTGTTCAGCACTTTCTCAAAGCGGAGTAAAGAGTTTTTTTTATTTTTTATTATGTAATTAGTTTTTTTTTCTTTATCAATTCGGGGGGCTAAATAAAGAAATGTTATAAAAATTATGACGTGTTTAAGGACAGTCGGAAATAACCCATAAGCGACAATTGTACCCCAGAAATACAGTCGCGTATATTAAATTTATCCAACGATCTGGCAATGCCATCGCGTAGCTAGAATTTGGTAGTTGGTGGAGCCGGAAGCCGAAAGTGTCGTTGTCATGGTATCAACACATCGCTCGGTCAACTTTGTGTAGCGGTATCGATCTGTGGCAATAAGACAAAAAGGCTGTTGAAGAAACGATTTTTACAGTCCCTTCAGTCTTCAGTCCGCTTCAGTCTCGTTTCCGACTGCTTCTTTTCGAGTCGGCAGAGCCCAAACCAACCTGGAAAACATTTTTACGCACTTACGATTCAGCTAATTGGGGTTAACTCTTTTCCTTACCTTGCCTTGACATACGCCAACGCAAGGAAACAAATGGCAACTTAGGATACTCCTAATGCAAAACGTAACTGTACAACTTGCCATAATGTCAGGAATTTAAATTCTGTTGGAAACGAGAATGGCTAGACAGTGTTAAGGCTCTGCGCCACCTTTTGACTGATTACATTGCTTATTGGCGATAAAGGCACGACGATTACTGGACAGTGTTAAGGCTCTGTGCCAGCTTTTTACTTATCACAGTGCTTATTGGATGTAAAGGAACGAGTATTACTGAACAGTGTTAAGGCTATGTGCCTGCTTTCGACTGATCACAGTGCTTATTGGACATAAAGGAACGCGGATTACTGGATAGTGTTAGGGCAATGTGCCAGCTTTCGGCTAATTACTGTGCTTATTAAATATAAAGAATGAGGATTACAGGACAGTGTTAAAGCTCTGCACAAGCTTTTGAGGGATAACAGTGCTTATTGGAGATATAGGAACGAGGATTACTGGACAGTCTTAAGGCTCTGCACAAGCTTTCGACTGACTACAGTGCTTATTACAGATAAAGAAACGAGGATTACTGGACAGTGTTAAGGCTCTGTGCCTGCTTTCGACTGATTACAGTGCTTACTGGACATAAAGGAACGAGGATTACTGGCTAGTGTTAGGGCAATGTGCCAGCTTTCGACTAATTACTGAGCATATTAAATATAAAGAACGAGGATTAATGGACAGTGTTAAAGCTCTGCACAAGCTTTTGAAAGATAACAGTGCTTATTGGAGATATAGGAACGAGTATTACTGGACAGTGTTAAGGCTCAGCACCAGCTTTCGACTGACTACAGTGCTTATTACAGATCAAGAAACGAGGATTACTGGACAGTGTTAAGGCTATGCACAAGCTTTTGAGGGATAACAGTGCTTATTGGAGATATAGGAACGAGGATTACTAGACACTAGACAGTCTTAAGGCTCTGCACAAACTTTTGACTGACTCAGTTCACATGTTTTGATCTTTGCTGGAAAATCGAGCCCAGCGGTTTTCCTGGGCTGTGATCCCTTCCTGGAAGGGCCTCTTTGTAAAGCTGTATCATATTCTATAGAAATAGAGAATAAGGGTTGTATAGACCGTTACAAACTCTTTCTTTCTTTAAATTAATTTCTTCGAGCTCTAAGTCAACCGAAGCAATTTAAAGCTTGTGTGGCTGAACCGGCTCAATTTTGAACATTACCAGTCTTTTTCTTTTTTTGAGAGAAGAAATATCTGGTATAGGGAGGGGCAAACCCAGGGATTCGAACCGGGAAACCTCGTAAGGGGCCAAAAGATTGTCCAGAATTAGCCAGAATAAGTTCCCGTAGCTGCTGAAGGAGCATGGGTAGCCTCTCACGCTACCCTGGCCGGCAGTCCTGGCGGGTACTTTGCCAAGGTCCCCTTTCCAGGGGTTCGACCAGATCCACAAATCTCCAGCAACCATGCTGAGTTCTCTCACTGCTCAGCCACGAAGACCGCCACGATGAACTGCGCAGCAAATGGCGGCGACAGCTCCCCGTGCTGGACAAGAGGGGCGTGCTCTTCTCGACGGGTTTCTGGGATCTGGGAGTTGGGGAAGAGAAGTGTATTGTGCGCGCGGAGCATCTTGAGTCCTTTATGTAAGCATTTTATGAGCAGATACGTCTTTCTGGAGGGGGCAGCTTTAATCGATGGCCGCCATTGTTTTTGTAACCATCTTGTATATCAACAAGGCACTCTGCTACCAAAAACGTACAATCGATTACCTGTGTTCGTTCTGTACGAACTCAAGACACTATAAAGTCAGTGATGAATAGCTCACCGGGCGAAATACCCAGCGCTGTATCGTGTATGCTATCCGCAGTACTTAATGTCCGTACGTCTATATTGGAAGTACTGGAAAACTCTTCCCTAAGCCTAAAGCTAGCATCATGACGACGTGGCAAATGGTAAAATGTCAAATGCGATAGCCAGACATGTGGTTCACACTGGTCACAATCCAGATTGGCGCTCGGGATCAGAGGTCTACACTGAACAGCATTTAACAGGATTGATGTGAATTTTATACAATTGTGATAAATAAGGTTGGAGCTATATGAATGTTATTAAACAGTGTCCAATTATGGAGCACTGGCACTTGATAGCAAAAAAAAAAAATAAAAAATTCAGAGGTTTGAAACTCCCATGATCCTTTGCTTGTTTTGTTGTCTGACCAAGCTGATGGCTTACTGTGTGTAAAACTTTAAGTGGTTTAAGGTTCTTTTAATGCGTTTTGCATGTATTTTCAGTATTTTAATGTAAGTTTCTTCTGTTGTTTTGAAGCCTCTCTGAGGAAAAGGAAGCGTATAGCTTGTAAATTTGAAGAATTTTTAATTAAGTGCCCCCTGTCTGCTGAGGCCTTTTATCCTTTACTGCATCCGTCTAGCATCCTGGTAACACCTCTGTGAACATCCTCAAGATTAGTAATATCTTTAACCAAGTGTGCGGACCACACATGGTTTGCCTATTCCAGGATATGCCTGACGTACGCCGTGTAAGCCTTTATTAAAGAGTGAGGATCACCGGAGGTGAAACAGTACTTGATTAAAGCCAAGCGTTGGCTTGCCGATCTGACAATAATATACAACTAGCTGAAACGGGTGGTGTTGAAAGCGTGGTTTGCAACACTGGTACGGTATGGTAGCTCATGTGCATTTACATGTTCGACCGAATTAAGTTTCTTAAAATTGTTGCGCACACTGGCTAATAAACGCTGCTTTTCGTTCGCTTCGCTCGCTCCATCAGCGCATCCTGTGATTCAAATCACCTACCCCGCCGCCAATACTCCTCTCCCCCTTTCTATGATCAATTCTGTTATTTGCGGAAATATCAGCCATCATGTTTCTCAAATCCCCTCGAAGCTTCTCCTTCGAGAAGCATGCTGTCCTGAAAAGCTTCCCCCAATGCTTCCCTCCTGCCAGGCGCGCGGTGCGACTGGTTCTTACTTAACTCTTAAAAGTAGTCTTGATTTCTACGATGTAGAAGAGTGTAGAACTTTTCACGAATTTTCACATTTTTCACAGAAGTAACATGCCTGGAGTTTTATAATTACCGTCAAAGATTACCACTAGCAAAAACCGACATCCGTCGGCCGCTACAGGAGGCAAGATTACGATAAGCAGCTAAACCGCATTAAATTTCATGAGAGGAAGCAGCAGAAATCCCCATCCACGAACTTAATACATTTATTGCATTTTCTAAAACGAAAAAATAAATGGGCGTTGAAAAGTGGTGGGTGGGGAAGGGCATTCTTCTTTTTTTTGGTCAAGTGGAAAAGAGCAGGGCGTGGGAGGGGTGGAGGTGGCGAGAATCAAAGGGCATGCCCTCCACTTGAGTGCCCTAAAGGCACAAAGAAGGGCCCCATTTGCAGAAGCACAAAGTCAGCGTTCCGGAACTCCCTGGCACGCGCTGCTGGTTTCATGCAAGTCAAATATTGGCCAATCAGAGAAGGGCATCTGACTTGCAGAAAATGTACGGGTTCGTGGGGAAAGGGTAGAGACGGGGCAGGGGATCAGGGTGAAGAGCAAAGATCTCCCCCCTACCCCGTCCCCAACCTCCCTCCATGACATGCAGTTACTAACAGCGCTGTCGAGTTGAAAGCTTTGAAGGATTTTTCGGCCGGACCAAATGTTTGGCTTTCGGCCACTTTAGTCCAACTGAGTATGGTAGGAACACGAGCCTTTCTGCTAAGAACTCGAAAGCAAAATGGGCGTGAATGAGCCTCTTGTAAAAATGTTACGTCTCCTAAGAGAAGAGACATGTTACGTACGAGTTCTTCGATGAGTGCAGGACGGAACGTTAAATGCCGTCATTGCAGAACCACTGACTTCAAAAGCAAACCAAAGGTTTCCGATGGGAACTTTACTTTTTTGTTACTGTTCATTTAAAAATGTCCAAAGCTAATAAGGAGAAAAAACGCCTGGGTGTAGTCAGCGTGCTGTAATACAAGAGTATGCTTAACATACCGTAAAACTTCTTCTCGGCCAGGGTGGTCCCATGAGGCCGGAAACGATGCCAAACACTACAATTGCTAAATTGGATCTTCCAGTCATTTATTTCACAGAAGAGCAGGCTATGAGGGAATCAAGAAGCACATTCGTACACACCACAACGTCACCGTGTCCGTCGTCGGGCTCCGTCACCGGCAAAGCAACGCTGAAAACCGAACCCGGCCAAACCCGTCCGCCGACGAAAGCTTGCTGGCCCCTTTTCCTACCAGAAAATGCCGCTTTAAAGTTTCGGGTGAGAGAAGCAGTAGCCAGCCTTTGCCCAAACATCGATAATGTCTTAAAGGGTTTTAGCGAGCGTTAACCGCACCCGGTCATCTGCCCGACGAAGCCCTAAGGCCCTATGCCTGCAGCGCCCGGAATGGATTCCCAGGAGGTCACCCACCCAAGTAGCAATCGGGGCCAATGCTGATGTCTAATGCTGATGCTAATGTCTTGATTTGAACAATAACAATATGACGGCAACAATTACGTGTCCATGGAAAGCTAACAATCTGAACTCGATGGGCGAATCGAGATAGAAAAAAACCCATCTGTGTACGAAAAATAAAATTGTCAGTTTAACCACAGCCTACTTGCTTTCACGAAGCTACAGCGTTGTCATTTTTGAGCCTCGTTGCTATATAGATGCCACTCTCGACAAAGTTTCCACAGGTTTGGACTGTGAAACGAAACACGATTTGAGCACAAATTGTTACCTGTTATCGATTTATTGATGTCAACTGTCTGCTTGTCCACAATGTTTCTAAACGTCGGAATATGCTTTACATACTTCAAAATCAATAGCGTGTTTCTCGAAGCGCTGGCTGGCCCGGGAACTGCAACGCGACCTTCCGCCATTTGCATTCCCGGAGTAGCGAAGATCCGAACTCGAAATGGCAACCCAATCCGTACGTCTGCAGATCACTGACATAACCTCTTTACGATACGGCCATTTTGGTATAAAAATAACTAATTGAACCGATATTAACCAGTGACTAGCAAAAAACAGAAAGCTAAAAAAAACACTTTATAATCCCATAAACAGGATGGGTTGGGGACCTCATCTTGGTCCAGGGAAGGCACAGAATGACAGCAAAAAAAAAAAACAGAAAGCTAAAAAGCCCAGGGGTGCTGAAAATTCTTAATGACCAATATTTCCTACAAACGTTTCCTTCAGATTTTTCAAATTTCTACAGGCTTTCACTATGTAGGCAAGCCACTTTTCAGCAAATTTCCACGGTTCTCTGAAATTTCCCACGAACCTTGTTCTAGCGTTCTGGCATATTCTGCACCCCTGTAAAAGCTCTTTAGTAATTACAGATTTGAACAGAGCATAGCCACCCACTATTTAAAGCATTAGTCGACCTCCTTCTCTTATCACTGGACCAGCGGACGTGGGTGAGTTTGGAGCTGATTGTTGGCACATTCTTTCGAATTGTGCCGACTTTTTTTTATTTAATTTTAATTTTTTATTTTAGTATGGGATCGTACATTTAAGACCTGTGAGGTTTACAACCACGACCCATCTACTCTGCTATTGTGTTTTAATTTTTAAGTCGTATGATATGTTTTAACCCTTCACTTGAAAACGGTTCCGAGTTAGGAAGCGAAACGTCGCGATTCCGTCTTTCGTCCACACTTGATGGCTACTATGCTTATGTTTTCAGCCAGTAACTATAAGGGCAGTAACTAGGACTCTGTTCAATGCTACGAAGCTTCTTAGATCACTCTGGACAACCCAGTGACACAAATAATGACTCCGAACGTTAGCCAAGTTGTCAATAAAGAAGTCCAGTAAGCGTTGAACCCCAGAAGCAGAATATTTTCTGCCGGTCTTCGACAAGCTTTTTACAAACTAAAAACGGTCTGCGGGAAGAGGGAGGTGTCTGCGGGTTGCAGGTATGGTGTCCGGAAACGGCAGTGAGAAAGCTATGAGACTGAATCAAGTTAGG
>JAHWFP010198778.1:5850-43692 GCA_023313725.1 Lithobius niger | reverse complement strand
GAATTTTCACTTGTTAAAATGAACACGGATAAAAATTGATGATTTTTAATTGAAATAATAAAATGTACAATTGAGAAAATTCCATCTGTTTAGGTGCTGTTGTGCTTTGTTTTAAATATATGATTGGTAAAGCACAACAAACAGCACCTAAACAGATGGAATTTTCTCAATTGTACATTTTATTATTTCAATTAAAAATCATCAATTTTTATCCGTGTTCATTTTAACAAGTGAAAATTCAATCATATAACCCCCTTTTTTACAGCACACTTGACTTTTTTGTTTGTAATATATGTATTAGTCTTGCCTTAACTTTTCAGCCGCATATCTCAAGCGTTTAGGAGTAATGGAAACAACAGTAAAACACCAAAACCACGCACAAACACTAAACCTTCCGTAATATTTTATTAAGGACTTATTGAGATAAGTGACCGGGAATCGAACGAACGAAGTCTCATACGAACGAAGTCTCTTCCTTAATTTACATCAAAGTGTACATTGATTTCACTTTTCGGGTCACGCTTTCAAGCCGTGTCGGCAAGTCTCGATAAGCCCGTGTTAGGGCGAATTTTTCGAAACCCCCTTAATGCCGATTACGACCGAAAAAAATAAGCTAACTGTGACTTGCACGTTTCTTCCCCTTTTATATATCATAAGTAGTACCTATAGTGCTGTTCTCCCCTCACCATACGAATGGATAGCCTTTTGGCTTTTGTACAATGATTGACAGAAAACTATTACACATTGTTTTTTTTTTTTGGCCCAGCATAACCTCCTGGGACCCTCACACAGTCGGCAATGTACAGTACAAGAAGTCATAAAAAGTTAAGTTCCAGCCGCAACGCTGGCTTTGTGAGGGATCCCCGGGAACCCCCTGAGTAAATCGAGAAAGCGCATTCCAGTGTCCAGCGTCCTCGTCTCCAAACCAAGTGATTGCCGGTTCGAATCCCACGACTGACCAACTATTATTATGGGACTTGAAGAAAAAAAAAGAAGAAAAAAGGAGTCCTTCCGGTCTGTGGAGGATAAAAGCTAAAAGATAAATAGTATAAAATACAACGAACCAAATACATCCATACACTTTTCAATTACAGACTCATAAAATACACGTTGGTCGTCCTCGTCATCGAGAACATTTTATTAGTAAACCTCTTTATTTTTTCCTTGTAAAGAAAATAAAAGCCAAAATGGAATTAAGACTACGGTTATGTGAAGTAAAATTCCCTAGTAAATCTCGGGCATGGAATAAAATAAATGGTAATTTTAATTCAGGTAACCATTGGGGTACGAATTTAAGCAGCCAAGGAATAATTAGACATTAATCCTATGATTACATCCTAGGTTTCTTCATTTGTGTTAAATCCAAGAATAAATTAATGCTTATTGTTATGTGTTAAGGTCTATGAAGAACTGATTGGATGTATAAAATAAAAACTTGGCACCGAGTTACAGTTCGGTTACAGTTCTTTTAAAGTTGCCACGATCGACATCAGCTATTCAATGGAAAAACACGGAACACCATTTTGTTTGGTTGACATTCGTCGTACAATTTCATTTCGACATCGAATAATCGAGAAGACTCGAATCCCTACAAACTAAGGCCCTGGAATTGAGGTCGTGGTCATGTCGATTGTAGCAAGTTAAAAGATCCTATGAATTTACTACGAAAAGTGTCTCTTCCCGAGATAACTATTGATCCAATATTTCCCTTCTTTCGGTGAGGAATCGTAGGGTGGGTGTAAAAAAAAAAAACGTTTGCAAACCTATACACCCGTTTAGCATTCCATCTCGTTGGTATATGGGTTGAATTTGTCTATCAATGAACCAAACAGCTCCATTAAAGACTGGCCTTGTTAGAATACAAGAAACACTGGGCTGAGAAAGAAAGAAAAAACTACTGACCGAATGTAACTCGAACAAGATATCCCATATACTAGTTGAGCACTCTAACCACTGCGCTACCCAGGCGGACTATGGCTACTGGTTTCAGCCGAGCTTAGTAGCTGTTCAACCATTCTCAATGGTGACCTGAAGGCCACACACATATAGAAGGAGGGAAAGCAACTTGTTTCTTGGCCTCCACACTACAAATAATAAAAAGCAATAAATAAAAAATAAATCACAAGGTAAAGAGATAACGAATCAAACCGTCTGCATTAAAGACTGGCCTTGTGAGAATACAAGATACACTAAGCTGAGAAAGAAAGAAAAAGAACTTCCCCGACTGGGACTCAAACCCACGACATCCTGCATAGTGGCCGGGCATTCTAAGCACTGTGCTACTGGGGCAGACTAGGCAGACCTAGATCCCATAACCAGGGTCCAACCCAGTAGCACAGTGGTTACAATGTCCGGTTAGTACACACGATGCCCTGGGACGGTCGTCTTTTCTTTCTTTCTCAGTCTAGTGTATCTGGTATTCTCACAAGGCCAGTCTTTAATGTAGACTCTTTTCTTTATTAACCATTTACCTTGTTATTTATTCTTTATTTCTATCATTGATTTTCGACTGTAAACTAAAGGATGCGACGTTGTGCTGGCAAGGCTTGTTTGCGGTGTTATGCCTACTGTCGTGGCAGCTCACAGTCCCACAGTTCCTGGATACTACGACGAGAGTTTGTTTACTTGTCTTTTTACCGCAGCTTCATTTCTCTGCGGCTTGCAGCTTGCCTTCCTCTTTCTTGTTGTCGCGTTGTTGTTTGCGTGGGTGCATTGTTGCTATGAACGATTCTTGACAATCACGACTCAACCTCGGGCGATGATAACTGCGCTAACGAGCATATACACAGATTGACGAATTTGGGACTTACAGCTGTTATACACGCCCATTTTAAAGCCGTAGTTGCTAGCTGCTCGGGCATGCCAGTATAGTGGGTAACACATAACCAAAATATCGTAAAGCTAGAGTTCGGGGAAAACATTGCACTTTAAGTTCGAATAGGTTGTGTAAAGTTTGGTACATAGATTGGCCACATTTACGTTATTACTACGAAGTGTTTCAGTCATGACGTATTGCTTCACAAGCTTTACATCACGCGCACTCCACGTTGCGATATAACAAATGATTCTGCAGTTAGCGCGATTCGCCCGACCCCTTGCGACCTGTGAGTTGCGGATCAAGCTAATCCAATAAATCAACTAAAACAACCAAAAATATTCAATCCAAGTTATTACTATTTATTAAGTGCTGTATATATTAATGTGTTAAGTTTGGCGCAACTTTAAATCAGATCCACACATACAGAATGCCAAACGGTCCGGCTTGGTATTCTTGATGGGTGTATCTGATTTCGAGTGGCGTTAAAAAGATTCTCACGATTCTCATTCAGCCGAGAGCAAAAACGAGACAGGAAATGACGTCACAGTTAGCGGCCATAACAACCTAAGCGTGCGATCTTTGAAATTCATTGCTTGAAGCAAACGTTGTAACTCCCTGCTCGCACCCAAAAATTCTGTTATGACTTGAGAATTCTGTTATGACTTGACTAACGCACGGAGAAGAAGGCCAAGGACGCATGCGTCAGTTAGATGTTGTCATCGGCCAACGATCCTGCAATTCTGATCAGAACCGGAAACAGATGCTGCGTGATAGCAGGTTGCGTCCTGCCCTACGATAGCAATCTATTTCCGTATGTACGTTTAGCTAATCTACATCCGCATAACAGATGAGTTGACAATCATATCTTCAGTAGCACCAGTACGAGTTGTTGAAACCCGAGTAATCGACTTTCGAAGCAAATGCCTCTCGTGGTACTACGAATTTTGAAAGCAGAAACCAAACATTAGCAACAAGGAAATTGGTGCACCTTCACGTTAGTAGCTGACATCCGCATGATTGCAGCACGGCTAAATCAACCCAGGAAATAAAATCTCGATTACACAGTCACGAACGGTTGTTTAAAGTCGACGCGTGATTTCATGAGTTTGGCAGACAATTAACCAAACGATGTATGCTGCGAAACATGAACAAAATCGATCACTACGCGCAAATCGATGATCTCTAAATCGAGAATATCACCTTGCAATGTTAATATCCGTACGTGACAACACGCTACTCCACTGATCTACGTAGCCTGTTGTTGAAATAATTTCGAAAAACTTGTTGAAATCAACTTCACTCGTTAAAGAAAAGCAAGCCAAAACAAGCCACACAGCGAAAATCATACACTATACTAGAAATAACGTACAGTAAGCCACCTTTATGCACTTACGCTTCAGAGTGACGTCACCCGTCACTGGAAATGCGACCCAAATCTTTCCCAGATAACTGCCACAACGCCTTTATCGATACGCCTACCCCTCCACTGGCAAAAAGATGACTCACTGAACCCAGTGACCTTACTAACGGGTTCAGTGAGTCATCTTTGTCAGTGGAGGAGTGTGATAAAAAAGTAACATATTGATAAAAACGATAGGTCAGTGATCTGGGGACGGATTGGGTTCCAGTTCAAATCCTGGGTCATGCCACCCCGACGAATATAAGTGCATAACGGTGGCTTACCGTACTACGTTATTTCGCTGTTTTGCTTGTTTTTCTCTTTTCTTTATACAACTTGCAGCGATTTGTGTATATTTATTTTTATTCAGTTAACTTATTTTACCACTGACAACAGACATAACACAACGAGGTGGTGAAAGAATTCAAAAACAGCAAGAAAACAACTGAATCATGATACGGGCGTTCTAAATTAATACTGTCGTAGTTCTTTTGTACGGAACTCTTATTGTGTGTGCTTTTTCAGCTGAATGACTGCTTGACTGCATAGTATTCGCTTTTACAATTTTCCTCTTTTAGTGACGTGCGGTGAAAGCAGCTCATATGGTTTAGCTTTCGCAACTGCTGGATGTGCTAGATCGCCTACGTTTCACACCTTTGCAAACGGAAAAAAAAATTACTGCGAACAATTAATCACCCGCGCTAAGTTAGGCAACAAACATCACATCAATTCAATTGTCGAGGACATAAGACATTGTGGCGCGACACCATAGCCATAAAAAAAGGCGGATAAATGGTTAACGCTCGCTAAAACCCGTTGACCTTTGGCTGTGGCATAAAAAAGGTACACAGATTACAAACAAAATCATCAAGTGTGCCGTAAAAAAAAGGGTTATACGATTGAAGTATTTTACTTTACTTGTTAAAATGTACACGGATAAAAATTGATGATTTTTAATTGAAATAAGCAAATGTACAATTGAAAAAATTGCATGTGTTTTAAGCGCTGTTTTGTTTTGGCAACAATTTAATTGGTAAAGCACAACAGCATTTAAACAGGTGCAATTTTCTCTCATTTGTACCTACATTTGCTTATTTCAATTAAAAATCATCAATTTTTATCCGTGTACATTTTAGCAAGTAAAGCGAAACTTCAATCATATAACCCTTTTATATGACACATATGGCACACTTGACGTTTTTGTTTGTCATATGATTTAGCGTTCACAGCTACTGGATGTGCTAGAAACGTTTCCCACACTTGCCTGATCAGTAGATCCAGCGGCTGAGTCTCACCATGCAGCCACCACGACAATCATACTAACAGAAAAAAGTGAGAAAAAAATTTAAAATAAGCAATAAATTTATTTGTTGCACGTTATTAAGTGCAAACAAATCAGTTACAAATTGGAGAAATACTGTACCTAAATAAAATGAAACGTGTGCAAATCTTGAATGTTGAATAAATAAAAAAGTCCAGATCGAGGGCAACAAGAAGCGATAAAAAAAAAACACTTATATTTCGACCTTTTAAAGCGATGTCATCCTCAGAGAGCTACGTCAGACCCATATGTGATTATGTGGATCCGACGTACCCTGATTGTGGAAATGTAAGCGGCCTTTGCCTTTCTGAGGATGACATCACTATAGATGCCGAATTTTAAGTAAGTTTTTATCTCTTGTGCTTCTGACTTTTCTATTCAACAATCACTGTAAGGGCGTGTTTACGCAGCGACTCGCCTTTGCATTCTCGCAGCTAGAACTCAATCGCGATGGCAAAGGTGACATTGCCATGGTAACTACGCTAAATGGATTAGCTAAATCCGACATCGTTTGAGTAAATACTTGCAGTCTTATAATCCGTGCCAATAATATAAAGTATTCTTCGTGACGAAACAATTTTCCCAAACACTTCTGAACTCACGTTATTTGCTGCTTTCGTTGCGAGGCGGCATACATAAAACCGCCGCCATGTTGGAATTTGAGGTGATTTCTAGCTTCTAGCTGCGAGAATGCAAAAGCGAGTGGTTGCGTAAACGTACCCTAACTGCTGACCGGAAATGTGACCATAACAAGCAAAGCGTTTACCATTTAAGGTTCGAAGGGGCAGGTGACTGTAAAAAAACATCACACGACGCATCCATCTTCGTTTTTTTACAACAAGAAAGCGGCATCAACATAGGTGTTAGTACCGTGAGCTTTTCGAACGAGCATTTCTATATCACGATACCAAAAAATGATTTATCACAGCCTTCGCGATCCCAATCTGCTAAAGAACCACTTAATGTTTGGCCCTGCCCGTCGCTGCGCTAATCTATCACTTCAATTAAAGAACAAGCCGGTAGGAAGGGCGCGAGGCCCGCATCCCCGCCAATCAATGCGCGCAACCATTCATCATACACTTCGATAATGGCAGGGCTGGCATTCACGCCTCTATAATGATAACGGGAACGTCATATTTTGCAGAAAAATCGTTACCAAAGAGCGCAAATTGACAAACTAATCCTTGATTCAATGCATCACTTAAATTCCTTGCCCGACAATCGTTGCAATCGTTTTTACCCATTCCTCCACACGTCGGATCCGTCAGCATCGACCGACGGCGACTTTATTGAAACTGAATCCGGTTTCTGCCATTAAAAAAGGGTGAAAAATAATAAAGATTAAATCGTCGTTTGTAGTTTTAATTAATTAATTTAATCACTTGCATCAAACTATTATAGATGAAACTGTCTCATTTTTTAAATCTTTCTTGACATTAATGGAGTTAATGATGTGAAATACCTGGGAATTTCTCTGGATAGTATGCTTAACCAGAACTGCCAAATTAATTCTGTTACTACTCGGCTCCGTGGTCTTCTGTGCGAAATTTATTATATTAGGAAACTTGTTTCACGGCTCACGCAATACGTTAAAAATGTTTTATTTTGCCATGGCCCAGTCCATTTGTTCAGTATTTTGTCTTATGCTGGGACGGCACCTACATGAATACCATTGACCTTGTTATTAAGCTTCAAAAGCGACTTATCAGAAAGCTTATGTTCAAAAAGCTACCTAACCCTGTTTACCACTTTATCAACAGCTATAGGTATTGTGCCAAACCGCCGCCATCTGTACCTCTAGAACCCTTATTAAGTTTTGTAAAAACGGTGCTCATTTTTCTACTCGCCTTGTGACGTATTACCATACTAGGAATGAATCCTGTTTTTATGTCGTCCAACTAAAAGACACAAATGCACTTACTATCCGGTAGTATACATTTTTCGATTCATTGCCTACCAAAATTAAACTGTGCTGAAACAAGAAACATTTGCTTAAGTGGTTACTACATCAAAATGGCTGTTTAGCATTATGAGTTAATACTGACAACCTTTCTTATTTGGTTTGGTTTGTATTGTTTTCTTGTACTCGTACATTTCCCCCACTTTTTCTGTTATTAATTTGTTCTTAATCATGCTTTGTTTGATTTTGGAAACCCCCTGTTTTCCACATTAATTACTGTTTTTATGCCTAATTTTTGAGAAATTGCGAAAAAATTTTTATGCGACCCTTACCCACGCGCGGGCGTCTGCTCTTGGGGTGTGAAGTTCGTCTTTTGCCAATTATTAATGCCTTCTCTAGACACACGCTAGTGTATCACGATAAATCTAAACAACGTTGCCAAAGAAATTGTATCCACGTCCAATTCACGAAAAATAAATCAAAATAAACAAAGCCAAAAACTGGTAAAGAGGCCACCAAGTTGAGAGTGGTTCGGCCCTTCAAAGGAGTGATATCAACACACCAAAACTTTAAAAAAAAACAAATTACAACAAAATTAAAACCAAACCAAAAAACCTATAAAGAGGTGACTAAGTTGAGAATGGTTCGGCCTATAGGCAACAGGTAGTAGCAAAGTGTTGAAAACCAATTTCTTGTTGACGTGGCACTTTATTACACATCTGCACGGTAGTGGAGTTGAGTAGATATACAATTTAAAAAAAAAGGAGTGATATCATATCAAAAACCAAAACTGGTAAAAGGCGCTGCCAAGTTCCGAATGGTTCGGCCCTTCAAAGGAGTGATATCAACACACCAAGACATTTGCCAACTTAATCGCACCAAATAATACTTTGGACGTTAAATGAAAACTTGAACATTGCTGCTGAAAGTAGCAATGTTCTAGTTTTCATTTAACCTTCGAACTATTAGGCCGTGCGATTAACTTGGCGAATGTTTTGGTGTGCTGATATCACTTCTTTGAAGGGCCGAACCATTCGGAACTTGGCGGCCCCTTTTACCAGTTTTGGTTTTTGATATGGTAAACTTAATTACTGAAATAAACTCAACTCAACACAACATCTTGAGCGCAGAAAAAAAATTGGGAGCTGAAAGAAAGTTTAGGCCAGAATAGATCCCATCTGCCGAAGTAACATGGTAGTCTCTCACACTACAATGACACTACAATGATATCAAAGAATTTGTGGGTGGGTTGCTCCAAATTTTTTTTTTATTAAAACCTTTCTTCCTGGTCATTTTCCCATTTTACTTGCCAAATTGATTTCCCATTTGACTTGCCCTAACAAATTTCAGGTCAATTGAAGAATTCTAAACCTTGCCGCCAGGTTTTGAGTGTTGGACATTAATGCATAACTAAAAGAGTCGAGGTATACAATTACACAAAAACAGTATACTTCTTTCAATTCACCCCTTTCACACCAGGACGAAGCATGCGCAACAGAAATTAAGTAAGTGCAGCGACGAAAAGCGAGTTATGAAGACCCAAGTGAAGCGAGGAAAGCACTGTAGTAGGGACTTGTCTCCGAGCCAAGAAGATACGAGATCGAATCACGTTACCGACCTGTGTACACCCTAAAACCCTTTTCCAATTTTATCACTTTACCA
Source organism: Lithobius niger (assembly GCA_023313725.1). Taxonomy (NCBI): domain Eukaryota; kingdom Metazoa; phylum Arthropoda; class Chilopoda; order Lithobiomorpha; family Lithobiidae; genus Lithobius; species Lithobius niger. The sequence continues at coordinate 34,592 of JAHWFP010198778.1, read as the reverse complement.
ACTTAAATCCACAAATAGAGCACATAATCCACGTGGAAAAACTGAATGAATGGGAAAATGGGTTCAAAGTAAACGTAGAAAGAAACATTTTAACCCGCTTTTAAAGCTCTCAGTCCTCTTATAAAAATGCAGCACGACAGGACAGCAACAAAGAACAAAGACCAGGATCCACAGCGAAGTGCTGGTATCAAGATTCCAGCACTCACCTGTGTTAAATGAAAAAATGGATGAAAACAAACAGATGTAAGAACTTTAACAAAAAAAAAACATAAACCATTAAAAAAACATCGTTCAACAATTTACGTTACTCTCAACATTGCAACCTCTGCTTTGCAAATGTTGGTTTCCGTTAAATGACAAAAAAGGCGTAACGCAAACGAAAACAATCAATTAAATGAAACTATTTTCAAAAACAACACCTCAAACGTTCAAATAAATCGTTCAAGAATTCGCGTTAATTACCACATTGCAACCACTTTCAAAACTAAACGTTGCTCGTTTCGTTGCTTGTAACACTGTCTTGCGAATATTCTACACAAACGTTCTTCTGACTAAACGACCTAAACAATGTGTTCCACTCGTGCTCACCTGCGCTCAACAATGCTCATCGGACTGATAGCCGCAAAACGGGTTAGAAGTAGGATGTCGCCCGCTTCCCTGTGCTGGAATCTAACAATGAACTTGTTAGATCCCAACACTCGGAGAGCGGGCGCTCCTTTCCCTCACTACGAGGGGGTCTGCGGGAGCACATGTGTAGTGTATGTACCTATATACCTATGTGTAGAGGGCGCCATGGTCGCCACTCTGTCTGTAACCACCTCTGTATCATGTGACCTAAATCCTTGCCCACGTGGGTTCGAATCCCACCCTCGTTGCCACTGTGATGTATTCAAACTTCTACATTACTAAAGTTAAAGTATGCTGTGCTAAGGCTAGCACAAATAACTAGAGGTCCATGCTAGGATTAAAGGTCTTACAAGTGGCCTTGAAGCCAACGTGTTCAGGGCTTTTATTAGCATTATCATGTGACCTAAGTCACATGATACAGAGGTGATTACAGACAGAGTGACGACCAAGGCGCCCTTTACACATAGGTATATTACATACACTACAACGTGTGAGCGTGGTGGTTAACTTCTGTGCTGCAGCAAAGGTTAGACTGTGACCATGTTGCTTCTGAGGGCCCCGACGCGGTACCAGTGTTCCTCCATGACCGTATCTCTCGGCTGCTACAAGTCTTCGGACACAGAGTGCTGTGACGGCGAAGTGTGTGTTGTATGTGTTATGCTATGATGGTGGCCGTGGTGGTACTGGTTAGTCCATTGCGATGCTACAGGTGCCACGGAGTACGTGATACAAATTTGGTAGTTTGGTTATTATTTGGTAGTTAGGTATCTATTGGTGTGCTGATATTCTGTTGTTGTTGGGTTGTTGATTTACATAGTCATGTACAGGGCGTACGGCGACCCGCCAGTGCTTTACGAATAAAATTTAAATTCAAATTCGGAAAGCGGGCGATATCGTAGGCTATATTAAATAGACAGCAGCACCAGAACCTGACGAGAAGCTCCTTTGCTCTGCTTCGCAGCATGCGGTACTAAAATACAGTGGGTGGTGAGGTATAAGCCCAACGTAAACAATGCTCAGTACGTCAGAATGGATTTATTTTCTTTGCTCTCTTTTCAGTACGAGAACTTAAAACCGAGTCTTCCAACCATCCACCCTTGGTCTTTGCGAGGCCAACATGTAAACAAGCAACAGTTTATCCACTTTAGGGCATAATATTATCGTTTTATGACATAATAGACGCCCAACAAGTACCACCACTTTCTTGTAAAACATCCTTTTACGACTTTTACACTTTTTATTTATCTTTCAAGTACAGCGTAGGGTTCTTGAGTTTTACGACATTTTGAGTGAGCTGGTTATGACAAGTTACGGCCGTCTTTTCATGACGCGATCCTTTAGGCTATTTAATTTATTTCCGCTGGCCAGCCCCACCCACCACCAACACTCGCACATTCTGGGAATCACCCGACACATAATATGTGTTGAGCGAAAACGATCAGCACAAAACACAACACGACGTAACGAAGTTTCGGGGACGGCAACTTAGCCATAAATGGTGTCTAGAGGTCTTTGTGATGCGGTTGGTGGCAAGGGCTGGTCCCAGATCTAATAAGCAGATCTGGAGCAGCCACGTCCCTTGATGAGTCCCTCGTCTGCATATTATTAAAGCCAAAACGCAACTCATCCCCAAATTAGACAGGTGCTCTATGAATGCTTAAAGCTTTGAGGTAACAGCAGCAGCAGCAGTACCGGCGAAATGTCGGAAAAGCCACACAGAAAGGCTAATCACGCGTTAGTTATTTAGTCGTGCACACGGGTCTCCGTTAGCCCCCTTCCCCATCCCCCACGATCGTGCTCAGCCCGGCTCGGTTCCACTTACCACGGCGTTTACGTGATTATGGTTGCAGCACTATAGCAGCCGACGCATTAATATACAAAGCCAACCTGGAAAATGTTGTATGTAGCATGTCACTCTGTATATAGCATGAGCAAGCAAATCAGCCATCCGTTCACCTGTCAACAATTCGAAACGTCATTCCCGGTCTGTAGCAAACCTTCAGGTTTCGCCGGGTTTGGAACAAATCTTTAATTCCAACTTTTTACGAGTTGTAGCTACCATCCGTTTTGCATGCAGTTTGTAACAGACTTTCATTTCCCACTTTTTATATCACTCCGTAGTAACGCTTCAGTTCCAACTTGTTATATTAGTCTGTAGCAAACATTCCACTATAATTTTACTAGCGGAGTCGCTCGCTTCGCTCGCTCATTCCACGTCGTCTCGCTCCCCCCCCCCCTCCCAGTTCGGTCGGTAGTTGGCATCGTATGTTCGCGCTGTTGGCCGTTGCGTTCCGGGCGCAGCTACTATCTCAGCGGGCCTTGGCTGCTACTTTTATAATTTGCCATTCCGTCGGTAGATGGCGGAGATGGCATCGTATGTCCTGCTTGCTGCAGATGGAGATTGGTGCTGCGCTGCCGATGACAACGTTCCGCATCTTGTGTAATTATATATATAGATTATACGGAGTTTCTAGCAAATAAACCTCCCGCTACACCTTTACTATACCAGGTTTGCACCAAGCCTTCATTTCCAACGTTATTGAGCCTGATTTTAAGTAATCCTTCAGTTCCGAACTTTTGTGTCGCTCTATACATCAAACTATTGTTGCCCATTTCATTACGCCTAGTTTCCTATTCATTTTCAACTTTTTATATCAGTTTGTACCAAAGATTCCATTCCAACTTTATTACATATCTAGTGTGTAAGAAACTTTCATGTTTCGACTTTTTATTATCAATTTGTAGCTAACCTTCCAGTTCCAAATTTATTATGACCTCCGAAAACTCGGGTTTATTTTTATTTTGTTGTTTTTCTTTATTTTGGGTCAGTCGTGGGATTCGATCCAGCATTCACTTGGTTTGGAGACAAGGATGCTAACTACTGGGCTGTGCTTCCTCGTTTTACTCAGGTTCGCCGGGGACTCCTCCGAAAGCTTTGCATTGCACATTTTTTGCCCCGTCATGTGTACAGCAGTGACATTTGCCGCCATATTGGCACCGGTATGGGTTTTGGAGGGCATAACTACAAGGTGCACTACATAAAAATGGAGGGAAAAACAACGGAAGAGCGGATTTCTTAGGCTTAAAATAACGTTGTTTTCTCCAACAACAAAAATCGCGCGTTTTAGGTCTAAGAAATCACTTTTAACAGCATCGGCTTCAGTATGACACCCTTCTGTTTCTCTTTGCAGTGCCCCTTGCAGCTAACCCATTAAGGCTCCAGCATAGAGTTAAATACAATAATACTACGTCGTGTCACTGCTCTATAGTGTTCCCTCAAGGGGACCACGCGGGTATAAGGAGAATACAGAGTTCGTAGCAAAATACCTTCCGTTTCACCTTTATTATACAGAGTTTGTAACAAACCTCCCACCTTATTACACCAGGATTGTAAGAAACCTTCATTTTCAGCTTGTTTTGTAATCAGTTTGCTCAGCTTGCTCAGTTTATATCAATTTTATCAGTTTGCAAAGCTTCCGTGCCAATTTTATTATACAGTGTGTAGCCAAAAAAAATAACAAAAAAAAACTTCTGTTTCACTTTTATTATACCAAGTTTGTAGCAGACCTTCGTTTCCCACCTTATTACACCAGGTTTGTTAAGAAACCTTCATTTTCAACTTTTCTTTTAATCAGTTTGTATAGCAAAGCTTTCGTTCCAACTTTATTACTTAGTTTGTAGCCCAAAAAAAAAAACCGCCTGTTTCAACTTTATTACACCGGGTTTGTAGTAAACCTACAATTACAATAAAAACAAAAATATTAATCTTCAACTGTTTGGAAAATTTAGTGGGACCAACACCTAATTTTAGTCACACGACCCCAGCATAAATCCTTTAAAACTTAAAACTCCCTCCATTGCGACATGTGACTGGGGCACAAAAATGTGGTGTTCTGATCTTGTATTACGCTGAGCTTCAGCGACTAACATTGGGTGCCAGCCACAATTAAATTTTCCCTTTAATGCAAACTTTATTATAGCCGATTTGTAACAAACCTTTAGTTCCAACTTTGTACACCATTCTGTAGACCAGACCTAAAGTCCCAACTTCATTATACCTGGTTTTAATTAAACCTTCAGCACCAACGTTTTGTACCGCTTTGCAGCAAACCTTCGTTTATTAAGCCGAGTTTGTAGCACACACCTTCAGTACCAACTTTAAACTTCTAACATCAATTTGAAACAAACCTTCAGTCCCAGCTTCTTACATCGGTATTCAGCAAACCCCAAACCATCTGTTCCAAGTTGCAACTTTAGCTAGGCTTGAATAAAACTATACAATTCTAATTTTAATTATTTGTTTGTAATACACCTTCAATTCCAACTTTACGTACTGGTGTGTGACAAAGCTTCAATTCCAACTTTATTAATTTACTAAGTGAAGTCACATCTCGGTTAGACAACTTGGTGATTCTGCATTATGACATTTCCGAATACTTTAAGAAATTTAACACTTCCATCCCTCACGAATCTGTCACTTTGCATTGCAAGTCAATACAAACGATAAAGCCAATTAACTAGGGTCGACTTGTCAATGCACAAACACAAACCCAGACAGTGGCGCCTAATAACACTCTAACTAAATGACAGTAGAGCGGCAAGGCGCTGGTTGGTATAGAAGTGGCAATGTTAGCGAATGGCGGGAACGGGCGGCAAGGCTAATCACGCGTTACTTATTTAGTCCCACGCGTCCGTCCGCTGTCCCATTACACCCACCCCCCTTGTAAACAACCACCCTCCACTCCCTCCCCACACTCTTTATCACCGCGCCTACGCGATTATGGTTGCTGCAAACAGCAGCATTAATATAGAAACCCACGAAATAGCGCGATGCAGTTTGCCGCCATCTAGCGGGAAGCCCATAGAGGAAGCTTCTGTCCATTGCGATAAGCCACAACCGGCTGACTGATTATGGTCTAACCTCTTCTCAACCTTGTTGCCTAGAGAGCCCCAGCCGACACAGCCAATGCAATCCCCCAACGTTTCCGACAGTTAATTGCTCACCTTATCATAAAATGTGGGCCGAAACGGAAATTTGGGAACACACGTGAAATTAGAGGTATGGAGAAAGGTAACGATAGAGGAAGAGAAGGCACTAAGCCGAGATGTCTCGCGCACATTAAAAAGTCTCCGTTAAGACATGAAGATATTGCTACGTCGCATTTATCAGACTTACACTGGAGGTTCTGGAACATGGCTAACATCAGGTAAGATTGGTTCTTTAAAACTACCTTACAAGGAACATACCAATACCAACTGCTTGGGAGAAAGAATCCCTTTCTATCTCATCAGCTAGAGTTAGACACTGTGTAGAACTTCCTTCCTCAACCACGTGATAAGGCCTGGAGCAGTGATAGTAAAATTCTGCGTGAATGGATCTGAATCACTTACTTAACCCTTTCGAACCCGAATTAATTCTGGCGACTTTTTTTATTGTTGAGTCAATCACGGGATTCGAACCGGTATTTGCTTGGTTTGGAGACGGGGATGCTGATCACTAGGCTGTTGCTGCTCGCTTTGCTCGGGGTCCCCGGGGTCCACTCACTAGGCTCCTGGGGTGCCCATGAACTTACTTTTTCCTCCATCTTGTAGCTGTGCCCCTTTACGCACGCCAGGCATGAAAGGGTTAAACTGCCTGCATTTGGAGAGATGGCAAGTCAACAGTTTATCATTGCTAGCATTATGTACTGGGCAACAATTCCATTCATATATTTAATTCAAATTCGTAACTCGAACTCAATTCATAACAATTCGTTGTTATCTACCAAGACCAATACGATTTACTGTTTTCATTTCCACATTCTGTATATTTACTATTTCAAATCCATTACAACCAACTTCCTTCTTCATTTTTTTTTATTCTGACATTTTTATTTCAATTCCCTAAATTTCGGATACATTCTGGGTAATACTTTTTCACAAAATTTCACATTATTCATCAAAATTCTGTGCAAATTACAAATTATCCAACTGCCCACAATTTTTTTTAATTTAGTCACGAACTAGAATTGGGACCATAGAATTAATTTTAAATCTGCACAAAGGAATTGGCTGGAATTACCCCTACAACTCAGTTTAATTAAAATTATGCAACAAAAGGCAATCAAAATTAAATAAAACTCTCCTAACATAAGAGCAGGTACTACACATGTGGTGATTTTGCCCATCACAGATTTGGTGATGGCCTGAACTCAGTGGCACACTGCTTACAGTAGCATCATGAACGCCATTACTCAGTGAAATTTGAGCCAATCCAACTAACATAGGCCTACCCTAAACTATTTCAGAACAGTAACTGAATCGCTTAGTGCAGCAATGCATCCAGTTCAAAAACCTAACCATTTCGGCCAAATCAAATCATTGGGCGCTGGTTGGTATAGAAGTTGCAATGTTAGTGAATGGCGAAAACGGGCGGTACCAAGAGACAGAAGTGTCCTCTGACGGCATTACCAGCACAGGCAATCAGGTGACGCCTAACAATTCATATGAATGTATGCATTAAACCCACGCAATAAACATGCTCGAGACACGGCACCACATGCACTAGTAAACCCGCAATACTACTTTCTACGAATGTAATAAATTCAAATAATCCTGAACGGGACGCACACTGAACTATACGTCCTTTAATTTCGCTATCAAGTTAAGACCAACACTAATGTTGAACTTAGTAATTTTATCACACGTTCATTCAGTTGTACTAAATTTACTAAGGTAGAGTTGAATCCATTTATTTAGTAAAACTTTGGAATAGAACTGATAACCATCACTGGTCAGGACTGCCTCTTTCATTTTGTGCTCTAAATGTCCTTTCTTCTGAGAGCTGCACGAGTTCAAAATTTAAACGTTAAACTTCATTTGGGTCATTATAGATAGACCTATTTTGGACTCTTTCTTGTTCCTGGTGATTTTAACCAAATCGAATTCTTCAAACAGATGTCAATCTCTGAAATTCATCTCCAGGGCAGTTCAACAAAATGCGTACACTTTCTCAGATTCCATAAGAACATCGGGGATGATGTCAGACATGTTATAGTTGGCCAATGCTTATGCGGAAACACCCACCACTGCACTATTAACCTGAATCACAAAATGCTCGTTTTCTTAGGTAGAAAAGGTAACAAAAATTTTTCAGCTGCAACTGCTTATTCCTCGTTGCTCAAAGCTTTTTTGGTAATTATAAAAAAAAAAGTCTTACTACTAAAATTCCCTAGTAAATACGTCGTAAAATTACTGACCTTAGTAAATTCGTTGTAAAATTACTGACTCAGCAACAGACTGACGCAATTCAACAAAAACTCTTATCACTACGGAGTGCCATATTTAAAAGGTCATTACCCACAAATGTCTTACGACCAATACCGTTTTCAAATCGTCACTGATAAGAAAGAAATCACAAGGGAAAGGGTAAACGAAGCAAGCAGTCTGCATTAAAGACTGGCCTTGCGAGGAAACACAATATACTTTTTCTTAACATTACATACGTAAACAATCCCCATTCACATCATCTACATCACTCGCCGATAACAAAATAATAACTTGGTAAACCAAACGAATCAAATTTATAAGCTACCTACACTACCTGGGACAGAGTGGACGCCAAGACAGGGTTCCCACTAAAATACTGAAATCAATTTCCCTGAGTTTTTTAGGTTTTCCAGAGTAGATGAAGTCATTTTCCAGGATATTTACAGTAATTTTAGGAAAGAATTTTTTTCACACATTTTACCATTTTGTGTGAAAGAAGCTGAAGCTTTTAGATGGGAAATACATTATTTAAAATATTAATTTTTTCCCTGAGTTTTCCAGGTTTTTATAAAAAATCAGAGAATTCCCCGAGTTCTCCCTGAGTTTTCTTGGTTGGTGTGAACTTTGTAAGAATGCCTGTTGTGAGGGCAGCGCCCCTGTCAAGACGTGCAAGGAATAGCCTTCTTGACGATGTAAAAGGCATGGCACATAAAGTTACTCCACACAGCACTCTTCCTCAATAATTATTTCAGGTCTTTCGTTAAGAGGGGTGCTCCCATAATCAATTATTCGTATGGTTTGCCCATCTATTCAACTTTGTTACGAAACAAGACCAGAAATGACAGCGTTAGCGAATTTGTCTCGACACATACAAAAAACCAAGTGACAAACTGCAGTCTTAATTCTCTCTTCACTCTCTTCGAGAACTCTTCTTCAGGCGCCCTTAATGTAGCTATTGGTTTTGTTAGGAGTACCATTGATGGCTACTGTTGACTGCACTTATACCCGTATGGACGCTTAGCACAGCGAGTTTTAGAAAGCGATTGATTACCCAAGGGTGATTAAAGTTTTACTCCCGACGTATACACGTCGTCGTGCACGTAACTTTGTCATCAGGGACATTTCTATAGGTTCGCATGGGTATATTTTTAGAATGCATTGGAAGTAACATGGGATGACAAGTGACTTTAAAATATTCCTTTCCACATTTTCGGAGCGTCATTCACTCACCCAACACTGCAACAGTGACAAACTTCAGAGTGGCTAGTACTTCAACTTCAAAGAAAGAGCACATACAACGAACCAAGAATCAATATAAAGTTAGTCCAAACGGAGGCACCACGTAAAAGCAGGCAAGCCAAAGAACTGGGGTGCACAGTGTATATGTCGCCTTCCTTGCAGACTCGTGGAACTTGTACCAGCCAACATTAGGTATTGTGCTCGGACGCTAAGGGGCTGACAAGAAGGGAATGGTCGTGGACCAGATGCTTTGGCCGAGGTTTGCGAACGAACGCGTAAAAGCTCTTACACCTCTACATGGTGAAAAGTACGAAAGAAGGAATGATAAATGAGCACGACAGGCTACTTCGTTTAATATGGCTGCTCATGCCTATGTCGTGGAGAAGAAGGAAGGCAGAGAGAGAGATGTATTACCCCAACACCCCCTCTTGAAATAATATTGTGAAAATCGATTAGACTACATTTTCATACTGCTCAGGGTACAGTCGTGTTAGCAGGGCCGGTGGAAGCTAAAATGAAGTGGTACAGCTACGAAAAAATATTGGGCATATTGGGCAACATTTTAATATAAAAACAAGAGACTGTGTCGGAGACCTATAAGCTACACATACCTGTTGCAAGAACAGTGCATAGTTAGGAAAAAAAACATTTCTACCACTGATCACCGCGTGTTTAACTTCTTTGCAGCGCTTTAGTGCTGCACGAGAGAACTGCTTTTGTGTATTGCTAGAGCGCTTTAAGTTTTCCTCCTATCCTCTCTGTGCGGCCACCTGTAAGTTAAAATGGAGGCCACGGACGGAAAATAAAAAAAAATTTTTGTCTGGAATAATCGTGAATACAGACTTTTCTGCTGATCTGGCACCACGGATTTTGAATAACGAGCCGGGGAGAAAACTTGTAAATGGTGATTCGATTTTTCGTTTCGCCGAAACCGGAAGTGTTCGGAATTAGTTTATTTTCAGATTGTCTTAACAATATCTTCATTTGAATCAGGAAGTGTGGAAATTTACTAAGTTTCACACCCTATTAAAAAAAAAAAGTTTTGACAGTATTTACCCTATTTGAATTTTATTCCCGAACAGGAACACAAAATAATCAGGTTACAATGTGCAATATCGGATTTTCTTATGGCAATGTCCCTACCAGCCGCACCATGTCTACTGGCCTTGTGGGTTAGTGCGCCACGAATACTAGGCGGCAACTATAGTTAAAAAAAAAGGTAAAAAAAAAATGAATTGCTACTTACATGCTTAAAGTTCTATTACATTTCTACAACACTATAGTTTCCCATAAATGTTACAACATTTGCTTTAAAAAATGTTGCTAGAATATTACAAGATTCGAAACCATAACCCTATACAACTGCAACGCGGCCTGACCCACACAATACTGATTCAGAAATGGCGAAGGTTGACTAAGTCAGTGGCATAGATTAGAAAGTTAATTAGACATAGCATCTCAGTTCTTTCAGTCCTACGTGGGGCTCTAGCGGTTGCTGTGGCTACTACTCATCATGTTTTACCTTTGTGCTGCTTCGAAGGCAAAAGCATTAACAGAGGTAATAGTAAAAGTGTGCGATAATCTGGGGTCAGTGGGTTAAGTTCCAAACAAATCAAATCAGATCTGAACCTTACGAAACCTTTCTGAATCAGTTCTTAAAATCCCAAAACAATTGCAGTGTGTAATGCCTTTTATAGGGAAAAATAGAAACTGTAGCAAAAGGACATAACTAAGAAGACGGATGCAACGGAAGTATCCCGCAACTGCAATTCTGGAAGCCAAGGCACGAGTGTCTTTATTTACCGTTTAAGGGTTCAAATTATCTAGAAACTCTATACATGATGCAAACTAGAAGAAAAGTTTTTACGAGTGTGGAACACCAGAGAAGCTCCGTTAATCCCAATAAGTTCGTAACCACGCGTATTGAACATATCTGCTCGGTTATAACTAAAGAGGACCCCATAAAACTTATTTCTCGTTTGTGCGTAACAAATCCCGAGCCGGTATGTCCAACAAAAAAACTCTGAATGAAATTCAGCACAGCCAGAAACGTCAACTAAATTTTAGGTAAAGGAGTCAATGACGGCTGAGCCTTTTAGATGTTAGGTGGCTCCATCTCGTGACTCCAAATGGCCAATTTGTGAAACTAAAACGGTTTTCAAAGCCTGTCAGCAGATGGCGATATGCAACATAGCTCGTTTACTGGATTTACATGTTAAGCGTTGTGGAAGGTACCGTTGAAACGGCATTTTATTCCCGTGGCTTTCATCCAAACTCGCGCCGCAAAGACAGTCAAAGGTTGACTGTTTGTCTACCATGACAGCCGTAACATTGTTGGTTTCTTTTTGAGACGCAAATTGCGTTCTGAATTAATTAATTTCCTGTGCGAATTAACGGCGACTGAAGTTAAACTTGTCTGAGAGAAGCTACGCACAAATTTATAACAGCACTAAGTATTCCAAATTTTCATTCTACATACAGAGCCTTCCTTTCACCTGAAATGATCATTATGCGTGACCAATCTCGACCGTACACATGTGCTTGCATAAATGAAGAAAAATGAAACTGCTGTAAGAAGATAAAAACACACACACACACACACACCCGGCGGCCTGGGTGATACGACGGGTGTTGTTTATATGCTTGCAAGAATTAGTAACGTTAAGCACTTTAGTTAAGTATAACGTAGACATTAAAGTCATTAAGTGCAAGTGATTATAAAAATTTACGACGTTTCGTCCCTCAGATCAGGGACGTTATCAAGTGAAAACCACACCAAATTTTTTTAACCATGGTTAAACAGAACATAAGCAAGACAAACGCAAATGCATTCTAAAAGGTTCTTCCTTAACAATCTTAAGGATGCAAGGTGAACAATATAACGAACAAAAAATAGAATAATAATCAATAATGCAATGTGAACAATCTTAAGGATGCAATGTGAACATAATAATCAAAAAAAAATTGAATAATAATTTATATTATTTTTTGTTGGTTATCATGTTCACATTGCATCCTTAAGATTGTAAAGGAAGAACCTTTTAGAATGCATGTGTGTTTGCATTGCTTATGTTGTGGTTAACCGTCCATGTCTTAAAAAAAATGTTGTGTGGTTTTCACTGGATAACGCCCATGAATCCCTGATGAGGGACGAAACGTCGTGAATTTTTATAATCACTTGCACTAAATGGCTTTAATGACGAAAGAAGAGAACAGCAAAAGTACCAAGGAGTTCAGCGACAGCGAAGCTCCCGGGGATGCAACAGGAGAAATTTTAGCGATAGCGAAGCACCCGGGGAAAGGGTAAAAATAAATAAATACTCCGCTACCACAAATCCGAAGCTAAAATATGGCAAAATTACAAAAATAGGGATACATTATAGCAGGGTTGCATGATTTAAATCATGAATTAAATCACTTGAATTTAAAAAAAAAATCATTGATTTAAATCATTTTGCCTATTTTAGTACATTAACTCTATATTTTTTATTGAAAAATACTTCATTGTATCGCAAAATGACTGCAATGTTGCTGGAGTGGACAAGAGCAAAATCTAACATAGGTTCATTTTCTGTGTTGGGGTATTCGCCTAACCATTTAGCAAGCATTAAGAGACGATAAGAAAATTATTGTTTTTTTTTGTTTATCTAGTCTCTTAGCCTGTACAAGAATTTCCCAATTCAGGAACTAAAGTGAAACTGTGCAGATAGCTTAGGAAAGTCATTGTGGGTCTGGTTGACTAAAGAAAGTAGAGTGGGTTAAATAATGTCTGCAACGGGCCGTAAAAAAAGGCCTCCCTAGTTTTTTCTGATGAGATGCCTAAATGAAAATACAGTAACCAGCCCAGAAGATAGTAGTTACTAGCCTATTGCAAGATAGATAAATTTCAGCTTTGTACGGTTATTATACCTAAAATACAGACATAAGGCTTGGTTGGCATAAGCAAAATGTCGTTTTATGCTTACCTTCTCCTGTATTGTGCGAGTTTTTCTAATTATTGAGAATAAGAGCCTAAATAATGAAAACTTAACTGTCACCCAACTTAGGTTAATCAAGGTTTTGAATTAAATTTAGTTTTTTAATGATTTTTACCCCTCCAATTCAATGTTCAAATGTTGTATACAAAATAACTTACTTGGTATACCTACAATTCTGTGCGAAAACAAAATTTTGTTGTGGAAAATCCAATTTAAATCAAAAAATCTGATTTAAATCAAAAAAATCCGATTTAAATAAAAAAAATCCGATTTTTTTATTTAAAAACATCATGATTTTTTCCAACCCTGCATTGTAGTTTAAAAACTACTCAAAATTGGCTTTTTAAACGTTAAAAGTCATTAAATTCCTGAAAATTAGTTGTCTTATGGGGCTGCCAGGGAGGTACAGCACAATCCCCCCCACATCCCTATATCCATTTGCAAACTTTCTGAATTTTTTTTTTCTTTTACCCTCCCCCTCCAAAAAAAAAAAATCCTGGGCACACCGCTACAACCTTCTTGTTTTGCTAAGCCTTCACTGTGAAATCATGAGCCCTCAGCCATGTCCCCGTGTTCCCCTACTATACAATTAAAAATTTGCCCGTCGGAAGAAATTTTACCCTACAGTGAAAAATCATTGAAATTTTGCTCCTACAGCACAAAATCAATGAAATGTTCCCCATACAGTGAAAATCAAGGAAATGTTGTCCCTACAGTGGAAATCAACGAAATTTTGCACCTATAGTGGAAATCAATGAAATGTTGTCCCTACAGTGAAAAATCGCTGATATTTTGCCCCTACACTGACAATTTTTGAAATTTTGTCCCTACGGTAAAAATCAATGAAATTTTGCCTCTACAGTGACAATCAATGAAATTTTATCCCTACAGTATTTTAAAATTAAATGGAGTTTTGCCCCTACACTGGAAATCAATGAACTTTTGCCCCTACAGCACAATTCAAAGAAATGTTGTCCCTACAGTGAAAAATTATTGAAATTTTGTCTCTACAGTGAAAAATCAATGAAATTTTTACTCTACAGTGATAAATCAATGAAATTTTGCCCCGACAGTGAAAATCAATGAAATTTTTCCCCTACAGTGAAAATAAATGAAATGTTGCCCCATACAGTGAAATCAATGAAATTTTTCCCGTACAGTGGAAATCAATGAAATTTGTCCCTACGGTGGAAAATCAATGAAATTTTGCGCCTACAGTGCAAATCAATGAAATTTGTCCCTATAGTGAATAAATCAATGAAATTTTGCCTTTACAGTGAAAATCAATGAAATTTTGCCCCTACAGTGACAATGAAATTTTATCCCTACAGTAAAAAACCAACAAAACTTTGCCTCTACAGTGACAATTAATAAAATTTATTCCTTACAGAGAAAATGAATAAAATTTTATCACTACAGTGAAAAATCAATGAAGTTTTGGCCTTCAGTACAAAATAACTGAAATTTTGCCCCTACACTGGAAATCAATAAAATTTTCCCCCTACAGTGAAAAATCAATGAAATTTTGTCCATACAGTTAACACCAATGAAATTTTTTCCCCTAATAGACTTACAGTGAAAAATGTTGCCCCTACACCAGAAATTCAAGTCTTTTTGCTAACCCTTTAACCCTACCATACGGCTACACCTTACAAGATGGGCAAAAAACGAAGTCCAAAGGTGGCAACACAAGCTTTGTGAGGTTGACCCCGAGCAAAGAGGCAAGATCGGCCCAGTGGGCAGCATCGTCGTCTCCAAACCAACCGAATGTCAGAGCGGTCTCACGACGAACTAAGTCGCACTAAAAACAAACATTCATTATACGTCAGCGTGACAATTAAAGGATTAGGCAGTTTTTCCTTTGTGCCTGAGAAAATAGTGTTGGACTCCCATTTTTTTCAATACAAATTTACGTATTTTTCCTGCATTTCGTCCCCCCATCCAAGAAAAAAGATCCGGATAATTCGGCAACGATTCCTTTGAAGGGGAGGGGAGTGAAAGAGGAAGGGGGAAGAAGAAAAAAAATCATTTAGGCGTTTTCTTCATTTGATTACATTCTTAACTTTTCTCCTTTCCTTTTTTTTTTAGAAAATTGTTAATCTGCACAGAACGCTTAAAAGGCCTAAGTCATCGAATGTGTCAGGGTTCGTACACCTCATCTAAACCAAACTCCATGCCTTTTCCAGGCCCTAAAAACCTTTTTTCCATACTCAGTAGCCTACTACACTTGTGTTGGTATTAAATTCAGCATATTATTTGGAACAAACCTTGTCAGATATGAAGGGGGAAAAATTGGCTAAACCCTAGTAACATACAGGTTTAATAAAAAAAATTTCTAATTGAAAAAAAATTGAATTGCACATGTTCTAAAATTTGAAATAACGGTAAGAGTAAATTCCGTGCTTTTCCAGCCTTATATTAAAAATTCATCAGAATTCCGTACTCAGGGTTCAGACAATTTTTTAATTCTCAATTTCCCTGACATTTCCAGGTTTTCCAGGTGCATCCAATGGCAATTTCCAGGTGTTTACAAGATGTTTAGTTAGGGAAACAGGCAATAGGTGATGTCTTTAATAATGTTTACGAAAATATTAAAACATCCCAGAAAATGTTTAGAGAATAGTCCAGACAGGAATTTCCATCACAGATATTGGTTGAGATTTGGTTCGTGGAAGTAGTAATTAAAAAAAACTTATTAAAGCACAAATTAAAATATTTGCTACTAGCCTAGGATTATGTTTGATCTACTAATTCAATGGAACTTGCAGTTCAGACACTAAGGCATTTTTTTTTCAAGTTTCCCTGATTTTCGAAAAAAATCTCGTTTTCCCTGAAATTTTGGCTCTATTTTCATTTTCCCTGAGATTTGC
The DNA here is from genome assembly GCA_023313725.1 of Lithobius niger. Taxonomy (NCBI): domain Eukaryota; kingdom Metazoa; phylum Arthropoda; class Chilopoda; order Lithobiomorpha; family Lithobiidae; genus Lithobius; species Lithobius niger. The sequence continues at coordinate 18,631 of JAHWFP010198778.1, read as the reverse complement.
AGGCTCTCCAGGTTTTGTCTGAACCCTGGTACTTTTCAAAGCTTGGAAAACGATCTCATGAAATTCCATACTTTCTCAGCTTTTCAATGCCCCTACGAACTCTGAGTAACGCTCCTTCAATTCACAACATTATTAGCCAGCTGTTTTATCTGGATGCTCTTCCTCCAGGAGTAAATGGTATAGAATAGAAAAGAAAAAAAAGAAAAGAAAAAACATTAAAATAACAACCCTCACTTATCCTGACTCGGTTTGGTCTCAGCCCACTCATACACGCCCACGCGATAACCCCGCAGTCGAGATTCGCGCTTTATTTTTTGCCGATGAAATATTTATCAATCGCGGCACTAAACTTTTTTTTTTTACGAAGGATGATAAACTTGTTTTACCAGAACGACATCTACAGCCAACGCACGTGCGTCCAAACCTTTTAGTCAGCTACGCCTACAGTTTTATAGTCACAAGCTTTCTTTTATTAAAAAAAAAATAGTAGAAAAAAAAAGCTTTCCGTGACTCTATTGTCGTATCGTTATTAAAACATAGGCGGCGCATTTTTATAAAACGCTGCAGCCAAGAAAGAAGAGACATTTTTAATCAGAAATGTTCTTTTCTTTTAATTTTTACGTATTACAAAAAATGTATTACGACAGTATAATTCGTTCGCGTTTTCGTTACGTGTTTCCAAACTTGGCAGCAATGAGAAGAAAACATGTTGCGTTGCCAATGTATATTTTCCTACGCAGCTACCAGGTTAAAAAAAATTAATAAGCAGAAATAATAATGAGCCATATATTACAGGAAAGCCAACCGGGATGACTGTACCTTTAAATCTAAACAGAATTTATTAGCTAAACTTGTTTAAGGTACCTTGTAAACAAATCTTCAAACACGTTGAACAAATACTTTGTATCACTGCGAAATATCAAGTAAAATTACCAAATCAAATACCGGACAATTGAAAAGAAAAATATCTTCCATTTTTAACTGTTTTCAGCAATTCCACAAGAGCCTATAATTTAATATCAATCGTTTTTCTATAATTATCAATTGCTTTCCAAACTGAAAAAACACCGAGCCCTTGCGCGAAGTGTTTTCATCAGCTTGTGAATACAACGAGTGATTTAAAAATATTATCTCTACTTAAACAGGCTCGAACGGTATTTGCTGCGGCAATACGTACCATGTTCCAACAAAAACAAGATGGGAGAGACTAAGGCAAACATCACAAGGTTAGAAAACGAAAACGAACTCCTTTGATATTTAAGGTAAAGCTTAACTGATTCGAAGGCAAAACAACAAAGGAATACAAATAAACTTCCCTGTAAGGTTTCAGATACTGCAGTGTTGCCGTACTGTTTAGTCCACGTGAAACCTTACTGCTGTATTCAAAGGTTTTTACCATTTTTACTGTTACTACTTTTACATTTGCAGTCCGCTAATGGTTGGTGCATTTTACTTGGCTAAATGACATCGCTGGAAAACGTGTAAAACTAATTTTCTAAGTGTGCTTAGCACAGTCTCTACTCTGTCTACAGGTAATTTTTTTTCATTTTAGTGATCAGATAGCACGTAGGACAAATGCTCTTGTTTGTGCTAGCAACAAATAAATACATATGATTACTTACGCAATTTTAAACAGTAAGAAAACATTACTAATCAAAAAAGGGTTTCAAGGGTTTTAGCGAGCGTAACCACGCATTAATCAATAAAAAGACACTTATCACATAATACAAAATAAACAATAATCATCCAATAACAGATTGCATCTTCGGACAAAACCAAATAAAAAGCTTTACCGAAATCACCTGTCAGTTGATTGTTTAAAACGTAAGTTTTTATTTTTGTTTTTAATTGCCCAGTGACAGAATCCTGACACGTTTTGCCACAAACAGTGTTCAACTGTTTCAGATCTCTGACTAGGCTACTGTTTATCATTATTTGACATAGTATTTTCCACCTCGTAATACACCAGTTTTTTGTTTTTTTTAATAATCATGTAGTTTCGCAAACTACTGACTTCTATAATTTCTTAATCCGATTTAATTTTCAAAGTAGTTTTTACGTTGTCCTGAAAAAGAATACGAAGAATCCTATTTTGTATTTTTTTTGCATCCAAGCTAAGAGTTGCAGTAGCAAGACCGTCAACTTCGATGTCACACCTAACACGTGATTCAACCAATACATCGCACAAAAGTTTGACGTTTTTCACGTCCAGGATTCGTCGCAGCTGATAAAGTTCAGGCATGATTTGACGTAGATTTTTCACAAGTTCAGTAGCCTAATATGTGCTTCGTATTTCCAGCTTTGATCGAACGGCGAAAATTAACGGATAATCAAAGGTATTACCAATGCCATTATGATCTGTATTACTGGGTTCGTTCGCCACTCGCCACCCCTCCCTTCGATCCCCCCAAGAGTCCTCCCCCACTCCTCCCACGCACACAAAGCGCAACACGCCGCGCCCCTCTCCTCACCCATACCACCCCGTCCGTGTAAACTGACGCTACCATTCTGACTACAATTCGCAGCAAAATTCGCTGACCTGAGTAGCCACGAATGAAGTCATCTATCAGCTCCTATTATTAGCTTCAGTGTGGAAAAAAAAATACGCCCGGGGCAACAAAACAGTGATGACGAAGTACTCCAAGCACGAGACCAAACAACTCGTGCTCGCCGTGCCGAGTGAGCGCGCGCAGGCAGGCACAGAACGCGTGAAGCACGCGGGGAGTTGGGATCGGCGAACCGAGCGATGGAACACAGATGTGCTTCGTTGAGGGATGCCAACGGTTAGGCCTAAACTTCACGCTCCCGACGATCGCTGTCCGTAATGCCAGGTTTCGAAATAATGCACGGGCGCCTTCGTACTCTTTTAGGGCGCGGATTCCTCTCGTAGACAACGTATTTGTGTACGTGCGTGTGTGTCTACCACTGCGGTAGTCTGACGAGTCCCGACACACAACAAACACAGGCCAATCGTGCATGCCTCGTTCGCATTCTCCGGGCTAGGTCGTTGGATCTCGGCTTAACTAAAAAGGATCGTGCATGCAATGACGTACTTACCTAACTCCACAGGCTTGATTGGCGAGAACCGTTGTTAGTCAGCATGGCTTAACGTTCCACGAACGAACCCTTAAGATGTCAGTGAGGGTTGTGTGGAACCAACAACGCGAGTGGGTTTGGATTTTGCGAACAGCTGAACGTGATGCGAGTTTGCGATATTTGCCGCTAGCTGACGCTGCCTATCGAGCGAGCTGGGGGTTTGCGCGCGCACAGTCTGATCTAGTTAGCGCCAATCTAAACCAGAATGTCATACTTAAGCTTTCTAAAAAGGCCTAAATAATATTTTTTTTTTTTTTAATAATAACGTAATTTGGTTATGTTCGACTGGGATAGGTTACGTTAATTTTGGTTATTTTGATGTTGCGGCGATTGTTACAAAGACGTATGATTTTAAGGTGCTCTACCTAGTGAAAAACTGGCGTTTGCGCTCCGTACACGGCAAAGAGAGATGAGAGCAGCATCCCTTCTCCGGCGCGTATCAATGTCTTCATTGAATTCTATATTTTTTTTTCATTTTTTATTTTTACTTTCGATGCGGGCCAAACCTTGCCTGCTTAGTGTTGGCAATTTTTCAAGGCAATCTGAAGGCTAGGAAGAATGTAAAAAGTAATAATAATAAAATATAAAAAATATAAGTATTAAAAAAAAAGGAATGTTTGCCATACAGCTTCAGCCGGCTCTACTTAGCTTTCCGTAGCCATTCCACTCCTCAAGCCGATTTGGCTCGAGTCTTAACCCTCTATCACTGGCATTGTAGACCATTTGCGGAATAAAAAAGTTGGCATGAAAGAGGATGCCACTGCTCCAAAAATTGAATTTGGAAGTCGGGAGGGCGAAGCGAAGGAAAAATTTGATATGTGTATCAGTACGGCACGTGCTCTGAGTGCTTCTATCATCAAAATTTGTAAGCAAATCAAATTACCGAGGGCTCGTTCGCGCGATTGGGGAGAGAAGGAAGTGTGGGGGCAGGGAAAGATAGAAAGAAAGGTAGAAGCAAGGCAGATATTTTAGCATATCATTACCAACATTTATAATCCGACCATCCGACTTCTCGCTATCAGGATGCTCTACCCACGCCGCTGATCACTAGGAGCTTGTGGAAACGGGAATGGAATTTTAAATTCAAATTAGTACGAATTACTGGCTGTCATACAATCTCGTAAGTTTGGGGGAGAAGAGCGTGAGTGGGGTTGGCAGGGGAAGTGGACTGTCTGCCTTGTTTTCAGTTAGTAACCTTTGGGTGAACAGGCTTGTAAAACTTTAGAACGTAAGCCCAAGGGCATAAACAAAAAGGTGGCTTGGAGATGGGGGGGGGGGACGATTTCAAAAAATTTTATGTCTTTTTTTTTTGTTTTTTGTTTTGTTTTTACTTTACCTACCTTTCATAGACGTTTTGGGGTTGCGGGGTTATCAGCCTCCCCCCCCCCCGCACACACACACACACGCACCCAACCTCTAATTTTCAGCCCATCTTAGGCCTTATGTAAAATAGTTGAGAAATGGCAGGAAACAAGGCCACTGTAAGGAACACTATATTCAGTAGTGTTCCTATTACCGGGTTGTAACAACGGTCTGATACCCGTGAGGAAATCAACAACCAGTTTGTCTATTGTAAAACAATTCCTGCTAAGCCACTTAAGTTTCAGGACTTTAAAAACAAACAAATAAAAAAAATGCGGAGTGGGATTGAATGCAGTAAACGAAAGAGGGGATTGCTTTTGCACGGCATGAGCACCTTGCAGGTACCGTTATTCTACACAACTACACGGTTGTTTCATTAAAACAGTAACCGACTAAACGCAGTACTTTCTCGATGCGTTGCGACTAGTTCTTTAAGCAGATTTAATTATCGAACAAGAGATGTTTTAAAAAGAAATTGTAACTTCTTCATGCACAATCTTTTTTTCTTTTCACTCCCCCCCCCCCCCCCCCCCACCCATTTGTGTCTGCCCTTGCATCAAATCAAACAAATTCGAGTTGCTGACGAACGAGAACAACGGCTGTCTGGCCGTCTGATTGGGCTAGCCCAGTCACGTGATGTGCACGTCACAGCAAACAGCCATGGCGTGTGGTATAGCTCGTTTAAATAACTAAGGGACCATACTACTGGTTAAAGATTTGTTCGTAGTGACTGAAAGTGGTTCTGCGACAGAGTCAATGCACTTTTTTTTTTATCATTATGTAGTACTAATTTCGTCAAGGCGACTTGACAATTTGTGAGTGAGGCTGTAATTACAGTCTTAACTTCAATTTCGTCAGAGTAAGCCGAGTTGACAAAGTCCGATATAGGCTAGAAAGTTCAGGAGTCTAGGAGGGATTTCAGCAGCTAATTTGGGACCAATTGTGCAGAGGTGATTGTTCAAGTCGGCTGCAAGCTTGCACTTTTCGATTTATGTAGGCCATACTTGATTGTCTTCACTAGACTCGTCCATTAAATTGTTTAGAATGTGACAAGTTTCTTTGCCATTTGTCTTATTTTCATTGAATAAAATTGGTTTGGAAGTTCTGAAAAATTTGTTTCTTGCTTCTTATATGTTTGATTATTTGAGTCTGTCGATTTTTTTTTTTTTTTCATATTGTCGACTTAGAGGCTATGTTATCTTTGATTTTCTCTGTATTTTCCGGGGTAATTCCAACTCTTTCCTAACATGGGACGATGGGACGTGAGTTTGTGTTTCGTATTTTAATACGGCAGCATCCATACACAAAAATAACTAACATGTCGTCCACGTTTAGATTAGGAGCGTCTTCATTATTCTTCGTTATACCACGGCTGTGACATCACGCTAACTCAATGCCACGCTGAATTTCCGTTGGTTAAATCCCGTTAACCAACACCGGAAGTATGCGTCATCGCAAAAAGTGTGGGTTATCAAGTTACCCAACACTTTTGCCGATAGCTCACACTTTTGCTGATAACTCACACTTTTGACACTTCCGGATCACGCGACCGGGAACGCACACACCAACAACCAAATACAGCGTACAAAAAAAAAACGTAACGCAATAAAAACGTACAAAACGTATAGTAATGTCACTGTATCCCTGCTGACGCACATGTCGAATTATTCGCTCCAAACACGATAAGGCTTCGATAAGCACGAGCCAGGTTCCAGCGAAAAACCAAACCCAGCTTACGAACCGTCGCTTCTCTAACTCCCACACTCCCTCCACAAAGTTTGACTCGTCCGTCTAATTCACACTTCCCCCTCCACAAACTAAAGTGGTATGACCGTCATTCATATTGAGGAAACTGACGATCAACGTTTTCTTGAAGAAATTTTCACAAAACACAAACACGTTTTAATTAAATACGAGTTAGCTGGACGTCCCTACCGTGATATAAATCAGTTATAGTTTATAACCGATTGGTTATCGATTTTTAACCCACGGCTGGGATGATTTGGCTGGCTCGACATGCAAATTATCTCGCAAGCCAAATCATCCCAGCTGTGGGTTAAAAATCGATAACCAATCGTTTCTAACCAATAACTATTATTCATCATTATTCATGAGACTGACAAATCTCTTATAGTTCTAAACAGGACGGAAAGCCAAATGAGCTCGTACGTGGTATACGGATGCAACGTAAAAAGGTTTGCATAAGTCTTATAGAAGCTTCTTTTCTTCTTGTTTGTGGATGCTGTCGAAATTAGGTCACTGAGCCTACAAGTACAGCAAAGGTAGACCAGTTATTTGTAAGGTCTGTAATCACCTTACAAGAATGGCCCAGAGGACCGGCCAGCCAACTGCCTGCCTAACGCTCCCAGGATGCCACACGAGAGAGAAGTTGGGAAACAATGACCGAAGGTACACGGAGGTTTTTTACGTCGCTTTATCTTACGTCAACGTAGCTTACGTCGATGTAGTGCTTAGAGCGCTTTAAGAACCTCCGTGTACCCACCTAAACCCACTTTCAAGTCGCTGTATCTCAAACCACCTCGTTACGTCGGCGTAAGGAGTTGAAGCGCTTTAGTGTACCCACCTAAAACCCATTTTCTACGTCGCTCTAAGGACTGCTTTCTTGTGATTGGTTGAAAAGTGCGCGGGCAAACGTCACGAAACTAGGACGGCAACCTGTCACTTCGTTAAAACGAAGTCGAAAGCCAGCTAGCTGAATGGGGACTTGGGAATAAAGAGGGGTTTGCTCGATGAGGGGATTAGATAAACGCGACGCAGGAACCCCTCCCCCCTGCTGTCGTTTTAACTCACTCCAACTAGAACCTCCGTATAACCACCTCTCTCCTAAAGCGATGTGAGTTCAAGTCGACGTAAGGTAAAGCGACGTAAGATAAAGCGACGTAAAAAACCTCCGTGTACCCTCGGTCAATGACGCGTAGGGCGCACTTGGGGAGGGGAGGGGGACAGGGAGGTTTGGATTCGAAGTACGTCGTAAATTTTTGAATATGCGCAGGGGGAATGTTAGCAGGCAAACTAAATCACCCAGATGGTTATTATTGCGTCAACAAAACGGTGGATTCTCAGAACTTAAATCTTAAAACGTCATTAAATACGAACGATTGATTCGTATATCTAATTTGATATCTATTGTTTTTCTTACGTTGTGTTAAAAAAAAAAGGGTTCTATAACAGGAGCGAAGTAATTTTTGACTGATTTTATTCGTGGGAAGGGGGACGTATTGTCATACAAACTAAATTCCGCAGGTGAATATTCCATGACGGTGGATTACGATAAAAGGGAGAAGTAATTGACGAGTGCGGTCATTTAGGAGGGGAGGGGGGGAGGCATAGAAGAAGGTTGGTGATGGTGGAATGGGCCGGATGGGGGTGGGATGAATGTTCGTTTGAGGTTATACTGCATTGACACACTCGAGTAACTCGGCTTCTTTCTCCTTGAAAAAAACTCTATAAATAATTAGATTTGAGCCAGGTCATCTTATGCAAATTTACTTCAGAGGACGTAAAGCTTTAAAAAGATATTGAAAAACAAAAAGAAAATAACGCTTTAGCGCTCTCTAGGAGCATGAATTGTTAAAAAAAAAAACACTAAAACTAGAGAGATTTTTTTGCTTTTTTTGCAAATGTAAAACTATTTGGTGTTTCAAAATCTTACAGTCATTATAAACTAAAATTTCATAGCGATTACGATTACGATTTATTTAACACAAGCCTGGGCCCGAAGCCATGCATCCGCTCGGTTACAAGAATCTAAAACCACAAACAATGTATGTACAACCATCAAGCACAAATTTCATAGCAAGAACGACGACAAGAACCGCCCACATCGACAGGGCCGTAAAGTCCGGGGGGAGGGGGGCAGGGCAGTGGTCCCCCAGGTTTGAGTTTAGGGGCGCCAAATAATTAAAAAAAAGTTAGCGAGACGTACCTACACAGTAAATAAAAAACGATAGTTTTTTTAATTTTGAACGAATATTCGAACAATTATCTTCTTATAGTGACAAACAATGGCCTCCAGGTAATTTGTTGCTGTTGGACATCCTTCTACGATGATGATATTGATATATAATAGTTAGCATTTCTAAAAATAATTCCTGAACTTGGGATGGAAACTAGATTAAAAACGCAACGAATTATTAAAAGCTAAATTAGGTAGCCTATGTTAGATTGATTTTATGAATGATTAGGTCGGGAAACATTTGAAAAGTTTTCAATTTAGAGGCCAATGATTGGTTTTGGGTAAAGGTAACTAGTGACGTGTACGGTGTAGTCGTGTACTTCCCTTCCCGCCCGCTGTCAGCTCAGTACGTCAATTCAGTGGTATCGTCAAAATGCCTAAACCAAAACTCTCTGGAGCACAAAATCGGGGGAAAAAACGTCGTTAGCAAGAAGATGAGAGGAAGAGACTGAGAGGAAGATTGGGCAATTATTTAAAAAAAAAAACTGTGGCAAACAAAACTACTGCTGGTAGTGGCGATGGCGACCCCACCGCAGTTGACAAACAAACCCAAAGTGAAAATTGTGACGGCTTTCAATCCCCCCATTCACCACCACCATCTGAGTGGCCTGACAACACCGTCATTACGTATCCCGCTCCCGCTACCATTGAAAGTGCTTCTGACGATCCCGATACCATTAATGTTTCGTGCGCTTGGCCAACTGATCCAAGTTTACTTTTGGGGTGTATGGGAAGGGGCGCCATTTCTGTGCTTTGCCCCCGGACGCCAAACGACTTTGTTACGGCCCTGCACATCAAGAACCCCAACAATGAAAACAGGCGAGTGTGTTAATTCTTTGGCCAGCGAGAATTTGAAACTAGCACGTTGTTGCCTTGAAAAGTTGAAATTGGATGCACAGTTCCAGTGTTTTTTGCATTTCTCTGTGTGTATGATTGTTATTGTTTATTTAGTAGGGATGTACGACTTCGGGTCACGGCCTTGAGAAATAAATTGAATTGAGTTAAAATAAATTAAATTGAAACATTGTTGCCTCGCTTTACAAGTTGCTTGCGCGGTTATCTCAGCAGCAAGTCTTACAGGAAGGACAGTATAATATTAGTAAACAAAAAAGAACTCGTTTGATGCTTAAGGTATGGTTTAACTGATTCGAAGTCAAAACAGCAAAGAAACACAAATAAACTTTCCTGTTATGTTTCAGATACTGCAGTGTATGGTCGTTTAGAGCTCTATAACCCCTGAACCACTTGACCAATTAGAAAGGCCGTATGGAAAGGGCACACTACAGAGCAATACCTTTAAAATGACCTAAAATTCAGCTTTCTAGGACAATTAGTTTGATCTTTAGAGAGCGTTGTAGAAACGTGTCCGACACGTGTTCTACCACAAGAAGCCAAAAATGAAAATCACGATACCTGCTCAAATTCAGATCTCTGGTGTGTCGTATCGGAAATTAATAAAAGTTGGTACACGTGTTGGCCAAGCCCCCACAAAACTCATATACCAAATTTCAGTGGAAAATGTTGAAAGACGGCAGCCTTTACTAATTTTTCACACGGTACGGATCGCTCAAGCCAAAGCGATAAACAGGGGGGATGCCTGTGTTCGGCAATGCGTGTTAGTCCTGCTCTTGATATTCTAATACTAGAAAATAAAGAATTGGGAGGATGTTGGGGACAGTGTGTCTGTAACCACTAAGCGTACGATTAGGCATTAACTGAAACTAGAAGGTAATTTTTTTTTGGGAGGGGGGTTGTTTTTTGGGGGGAGGGGTGGTTGTTTTGGATGGAGACCAAACAGTTTTTACAAAATTTTGCAAAAGGAGGAGGGCCAGGAGGAAGGGAGGATAGAAAGTAGAATAGCGGAGGATAGAAAGGCAAGGAATGGGGAGGAAGAGGACGGGAGGAAAGGGGGACGGGACCTGCTTAATACAGTAGAGATAATAACGCCTTATTCACTGTCAAGTTTGTGTCGAGCCAGTTGTTGAGCTAGCTGCAAAGGACACTGAATATATACACGAAGGTAAATTATTAGTGTAATTTGTCCGGTCATTGCTGTGAGAGTGGATTTCTTGAACATAAAAATGCTGAGTTTTTTAATTTTTAATTTGTGTTTGAATTGTTTTGTTCTGTTCTGTTCTGTTTTTAATTGTTTTTTTTTTAATAATGACGCCGTTTGTTTTTTTACCTCCAGTGCCCCTTGCTGCTAGCTCAACGACTGGTTCCAGACGCGAGCTTCAGTACCGTAGTAAGGTAACTGGAGGTCCGGGATGAAATTTTTTAACTGATCCCCCCGGGCCCCAACACTCTTTAAACTTTAAGCTGAGCAGCCTGGACGCACCGTGGAAAATTTTTAATTCCCCTGACACACTGTGCTGTACTGTGTTGAGTCTTGCTTAAATTGTACGTAGTCTCGTTCCTGGTAAAGGCATTCTTCCATTCACTACGGCTGCATTTTTTATGATTATGATTTTTTAATGCTCTGTAGCAGCGAGATTTCGATACCAATCAATGAGCCTCAATAACCATTTTGTAAATTCGTTAACCTCGAAAAGTACTGCTTTTTTTTCCCTCAAAGAGCCGAGGCGATGCTCTCTGCCTGGTGAAGCCCGGGGCAATTTGGTATTTGGCCCCCCCCCCCCCCCCCTCCTTACTGCGGCCCAGGCGATCTCGGTAGATATATGGTGTTATTGATTCTGCTGTATACTATGAGCCTGGTGGTCTCATAAAAAACGTTTTAAAATCGGCTGTTAATGTAATATTTGTCGTTAGGAAAATTTTAACGTCACTTTATATATCGTTAAAGAGACATCCCTATTGATATGTTTCATATAGATCTACCGCAGAAAATAAACGATAGGTTTAAAAAAATTGTTAGCTTACGTCAGTTTGTCTGTCAACTTGTAAATAAAAATTTGGGAGGGACCATCCGGGAGCCTCCTTCCCCTTTGAGGCGAGGCCCCCCCCCCCCCCTGAATCCCTCACACAGTCGCTGACGGAAATGAGGTAGTCGGAGCTAAAATAAGCTTCTTGTCCTCCTCAGGAAAATTCTAAAAAGTAAAGAAAGTAAAGTAGATATCGCATCTCACCTTTTCCAAGCCTACACAGGGCCCTGGCGGTAGTTACGGCTACTAATATGTCGCGTATTGCTTTGTTTCCGGCTGTTTTACACGCAAAGCATTAGCAGAGGCGTTAGTAGCCGCATCTACCGCCAGGGCCCCACGTACGTTTGGAAGAGGTAAGTTCCGATATCTAATTAACGGTTTCTAATCTATGTTTATACTCGGTTTATAGCTACAGAAAGAAGGGGAAGACCGAGCCTCAAAATGGCACTAAGCTCATTCGATTCGAATGTATCGATTTGATTCGATATGGATTCGAAAGTAATCATAGATCTACCCAAAACAAGACTTGTTCAGGATTCTGGCTTTGTTGATCAACTTTCGCCGTTTGAACCCGTGATAACAAGCGCCAAGGAAACGGTATTTTCTCGCATCGAATACTACTCATCCATAGTTTAGGTGCACAGACAATGCCTTTCTCAATCCTGTGTTGCGTTCTCAATCTGAAAGATAAAAAAAAAAAAAAACGCCTTTACCTTGCGCACAATTATACCTAACCCAGAGTCAATCCACCATTTTAAAAGTTGAAACGTTGAACACATTTGGCTTTTTAAAAAAAGACGACTTGTGATAGTTTTAAAATTCTGGAATGATTCACAATAACTTAAATTTCTTTCTGTTTAGCTTGCAAATTAATTTGGCAATCAATCCTTTACATGTTAATGATTTAGCAATCAACTCTTGCGTGACCGTCCAATAATACTACTTTCATTTCAGAAGTGGATCAATGGAAAGCTATGATTTTGTGAGCAATTACCAGCCAAACACGGAACCAGCGATTAGTTCTCCGAAAAGAGCGAAATTCATTAAGCGACCCATATACTTGCAATCAGTCACGCGAACTAATTGCAGCGCGTCATTATATTAAAACTAAAGCTGTTCAATGCAAAGTGAAGTGGAGTTCAGTGATAAAGTTGAACAGTGGCATGTGGATTGTGGACAACTAATTTCAAATTTGGGATCAGGACCTTTCCAGAATTTCGTTAAACATTTGGGACTCAGCATGAACGATGATTTGGGTCGTTCATTATGAAGTCCGATCATACTACGGAAGTCAAGAGACGATTTGAGCTCATGTCCTCCTTGGTTTGTAGATCAGGCCCTTTTCAGTCGGATGTGCTCTGCTCGTGTTCTCGGATTCCCACAGAAAACTTGTTTGTGTTCTTTACTAAACAGAAGTATTGCGGTGCCGTACAGGCTATGCAACAAAGATCAAACAAACATGAAT
>JAHWFP010198777.1:7312-18641 GCA_023313725.1 Lithobius niger | reverse complement strand
ATTTCCCGTTTACATGAAAATGCTGTGACGTCACTACATCTGCCAATTGTTCTTGAAGGTCCTTAAAAACTGTTATCGAAATTAAGCACACCGTTAAATGTCTCTCAAGCTTTCGTTAGATTTAGTTAGACCCAGAGTTAAGCTAATCCAAGGCTATAGTTTAGATCTCAACTGGATATCCTCACTGCAAGAGACATAGAGGCATGGATGCCAAATGCATTTTCTTTCGAGTATGTTAGGTGTTTAATACATGTCCGTTAGGTGCTTTAAAGGGCAAATACATCCATTTTGACATGCATGCTTTACGTTTGGATCATTTACACAATAACTAAACACAAGAACTGCGGTTACGTACGTCCGATACAATAATTTAATTATTGCATCACCAAAACACGACACGGAGACTGCCATTGTTTTGCTGGAACGCACAGAAATTAATGCCGACTGATGCCGAGAGTCGTAATGGCCAGCTAAGGCCGTCGGACGCTTGAGCTCTCACAGCCAGTAGAGCTATCTCAATCGGCTTCGAGTCGAAATTGAAAAGTGACATCTGTCGGTATTAGTTTCTGCGCGTTCCAGCAAAACAATGGCGGTCTCCGTGTCGTGTTTTGGTGATGCAATAATTAAATTGTATCGGACGTACGTAGCGTATTCTTACCGCAGTTCTTGTAATTAGTTATTGTGTAAGTGATCCAAAAGTAAAGCATGCATGTCGAAAGGGATGTAATTGCCTTTTAAGGAATTAGTAAAGACGGCAGCTTTTACTATAAGGTTTGACCGCGGTGTTCCATGCTATAGAGCTGAAATTTCGATGCTAGTTTCTCCGCTGCCTTTTCATATTTTTTACTCTAATTTAGGATGTAAGGTTTATTGGACTTGGTGAACTCGTGTACCAAATTTTATTAATTTCCGCTTTGTCACATTGGAGTTCTGGACTTGAGCTGGAATCGTTGAGTTTCGTTTTTGTCTCATGTGGGGATGATGATGGTGAACTTCTCTGGACACGTTTATGCAATGGTCTCTACAGATTAAACCATTTATCGTAGAAAGCTGGTTCTTTGCTCATTTGAAAGATCTACTTCCGGAGATGTGCCCTTTATAGAAATAGGCATTTCAATTGGTGGTCCCATTCCAGAGTTACGGACCCTGAACGTTCCCTTTTAATGTTTTACATTGCTTTAAAGGATGGGAATAGCAAACGCCACACGCAATGCGTAGACTGAAGATTAAACAAATGCTAACAATGCTGGCGAGCCAACAAGTCACCCTCAGTTTTAGGAAACTTGAACAGGAACACTATCCTTATTATGAATTGGTGTATATATCCTAATGGTTTCACGTCACTCTCCCGTGTTAAAATGTCCGTTGCTCATTTGGCATGACGTCCTATATTACAAGCACAGGACAAAGTCGCAGAAACAGAGCTACGGACAAACCAACTTCTAAAAGAAAGACTTGCACTGAATGAGCGAATGAAGCGAGCTAAATTCAGTGCGTTTTCAACGAGTTTTCCAACCAACTTGGTATGTCAAAGTATCACGAGTTAGAACAGAAAAACGAACTAGTTTGATGTTTAAAGCAAGGTTTAACTGATCCGAAGTCAAAACAGCAAAGGAACACAAATAAACATTCCTATAAGGTTTCACATACCGCAGTGTTCCTGTAAGGCTTAGTCCACGTGAAACCTTACTGATGTATTCAACCATTAGACACGTAAATAAAACTAAAACGATAACCCAACTTTAAAAAAATATTGTAAGAATACTATAGTGTATAATATAGGCTACACATTCGCCTACTGCCAGGGCTAAATTTTTCAGCATTCTTCAAGTCAAGTCCTTTTCCTGCATCCAATTGATAATATATTACACAACTTTTCAAGATTTCAATTTGAAGATTTCAGGCCTGGTATTTCATTTTTATTTTCAACGACATTTCCAGGTTTTCAAGGAGTCGCACGAACCCTGAATTACTTAATCTGTACTAAGCCCACTATGAGCCTCTGGTTTTTACGATTTTTCCGCGATCTCGTTTAGATAAGTAGAATGCACCAATCTGACCTATCGTGTTCTAAAGTAAAAACCGTAAAAACATGTTAATACAGCAGTAAGGTTTCACGTGACCTAAACAGTACACAAACACTGCGATACATGAAACCTTACAGGAAAGTTTATTTGTTTCCCTTTGCTGTTTTTTTTTACTTCGGGTCAGTTAAACCTTACCTTAAACATCAAGCGCGTTCGTTTTTCTTTTCTAATATTGTAACAAACGCAACTATCATTGGAAGGCATTAAACAATAAATGCTCGTGCAAGGTAATTTATATTCTCCATTGCCATGAATTTAAGGCAATGGACACACATAGTGTGAATGAAGGAGGGGCAATTTCAAGCCACCAACATTTTCAAGGACATTTGTAGTTTTTCTTCGTTTAATTTTTCTAGACTTAAAGGCTTTTTTACAGCGATCTTTACTAACTTCCTAAAATACTTACCTGTAATGTTATGCTAATTCGTTTAGATTAAGCCTTTACGTCCTAAAGCATTGCAACAGTGCTCCCCAATGAGTTGCCACAGCCGACGCTAGGAACGCAAACGGCCTAGTCACATTTCGTTTAGGACGTCGCCTGCATTACATCGTGGTTGTTTCGCTCCTACGTTAGGCTTAAAGTGTGTCCTAGTGTCCTAGGGTCTTCGTTCTTAACTTAAATTCTGGAGATATTTGCCAGGATTTAAGTTAGGACCTTATTTAAATGGTCGACGTATTTATTATGTATGGTAGGCTGTTTTCTCTCAGTAGCAGTCCGGGCGTGGGAATCGCTATCTAATGATGATCAAGCACACTGCAACTTGCGTGTTGGTAACATGGAGGAAGCAAATGTGTCGGTAGCTAGCTAGCGGGCGGACGAGGGAACATAGATTAGGACTAAGACTTGGGCTAATGTGCGTCGATGGGGGCTGTTAATTCAGGTTGCGCACTTAGTCCATGTCATAAATACGAGGTTAGGATGGATTATTATGTGCTCCAGGATGTGGGCGAATTCCCAGCATATTTCTGTGTGGTTTGCGAAACCAGGGTAACTAGAAAATGATCTGGTATGAAATTAGAAACTCCTAAATCCAGTGATGATCAAGATGATTATTTGGAATGGTAATAATGGATTTATGACTGACTGATTATGAATGTTAATGGTGGTGTATTACACCAGGAAGCTTTATAGAGGGTTTATAAGCAATTTACAGCCGTGTATCGCAACTGTTGGTCACTAATCAGGCAAGACACTGAACACGCTGCTGCAGCAGCGAAAAGGGCCCTTTTGGTCCTCTCGAACGAATTCACAGACTTGTACCCTCGGACGCCTTTCCAGCCCTACGTCTGAAGTTGCATGCTGCTTGGCAGGTCTTGTGGGACGAAAAAGGCCAGGTGAGGCATTCAGTTGTCACTGTAGTCGCCGAGAAGATGGTGTTAGTCCATTTACATATTGGTCAAACCAACCTTACACATTGCTTCCTTTTGAGGTGGGATACCCTTGTGAATGTCATTAGACAATCCGGCCACTTACGGTCCGTCACGTGCTTGTAGATTGTCACCATGTTGATGGTGTTCGTCGCCATTTCTGTCGTGTTCCGCAAGACTTAGCGTCTCAACGGGGCAATGAGTCTTCTCTCCTGTCTGATGTTCTTAAATTTTGCAGGAGGTACAGATACGACCTCGATTTGGGGTTTGTTTAACATCTCTGTAATGTGTGGTGCAGTGGCAACCTGGACCACTGCACTGTGACTAAGGTTGGCATTAATGACATAGCAATCTACGTGCATTAAGCCTCAATCCCACATATCAGCAAAAACGTATCTTTCCTCTCTGAAGGTTCATCAGAACGTAAACTTTCGCAAATAGAATGAGATGTAAGCATCACCTTAAGAAGAGATATAATAACACTTTTTAAAATTCCTCTTATGTTGTGCACAATCACCGCAATTTCTTAAGCCTTTTCTTTAATTTTGTTTTTTAAATCAAGACGAATGGCCAGTCACTTACTTAATGCTGAACCATTGTGAGAACGAACGGGAGAAACCAACTCTGACCCCACATTAGGGTGGGTAGGTAGAAAGCTGGTAAGGGAAAAGATATGGTGCTAGGGTTATTACCATATTGGCTTTCCACCTTCCCTACCCAATATGGGATTAGAGTTGGACTTGCCGTTCCTTCTTATAACGGTCCAGCTCTCTAATAAAGTTTGTATACATTCGACAATAGAGGAAGCCTCAGCATGACTGGTGCTTCTGCCCGAGTTGGCAGAAGAGGCACTACTTTCAACGGCTCTGTAATATAATCGATGTTATAAACATAGTTCGCGTATTACTTTTTCACCCCTTCAAAACCTTTATTCACGTACTGTGAACAACTAACTCGATTAAACGTTAATGAAAATATTCCATTGCAATCTGTGTTTCGCCTATTATCGCTATGTGGGCGGGAAATGAACCTTTCCAACCCGATTCATCGATAACCTCGTACTGTGAGCCAAAGGTCATGCGAAATGATGTAGTAATGTATTATATTTGTCATGCGATTCTTCTACCCGGATCCGGTTGCGATCAATAGCGAGCGACTCGGCAAAGGAGCCCCCCCCCCTCTCTATAGTTTGTTCCACTTCCAGTTTCACTGACGTCACCACTTTCCCAGTGTTGGTGTCAACTCTCGAGGGGGTACGAGATGGGAGAGAAAATCGCGTGGCAGCAAACAAATCGTGGAACGGAACTACAGCTTTGTGTTTAGGTGTTATCTATCCAACCTCCCTTCGTGACGTCAATTACGAACTTTCCCTTTAGTCGTTTTGTTTGGTTATTAGTCTCGCCGCCAGGGGCTTTTGGTAGCCAATCAAAAACGGGAAGGCGTAAGAGTCATGTCGGTGCGCGAGTTAGTGACTGATCACGTGCGGAAGAGTGCAAATGGAACGGGGGAGGTGTGTGTGTGTGCAGTGCCACCTATTTCTCGCTGTGTCAACTAAGGGTTCGCTTCGTTCGGAATTAATGGAATTTTCTTGTTTCCTAAATTAAAGTGTCATCCGTTCCCTTTTTTCGTCTTGTGTCCTCCCTAGAAATTGGTTCATTGCACGATAACGCTATGGGAGATTCGACGGTCTGGCTTCACTGGCTCGTCGCACGTGCGTGCCTGTTGTCGGTCGCTTATTTTAGGGTTAATTAGCGTTCAGAAACCGTTGTGTTTAAAGCGAATACACGCGAGGATATGTGCGCGAGACGGGACAAGAGTGTGTCTTGTCTGTCTGTCTGTCCCTAATTGTTTATAGCGAGTCCATGTTTTGTTGGTTAGGACGAGAAATTCCTCACTCCATTCCGTTTGGAATAAAAACAACTAAAAGAGTTAGCGGGCTTTATTTTCGGATATTTTAATGAATCTTCTGAACTTTGTGAATCTAAATTGTGAAATGAATACCATGATTCTTGAACACTTGGTTATTAATTTCCCCAGTAAAAGGGAACCTTGCTAAACAATCTTATGTAACGTACTAGAGGAACCCCGTGATACGCATGGATGGTGTTGAATGCACAATGAAAACCCGACCAATCAAATTTATGCGCATACTGGCTAACTGACGCTGATTTTCGTTCGCTTCGCTCACTCAATCAGCGACCCCGAGCCAGACACAACCCCGACCCCTACCCCAGGCCTGTCTGCATGCACTGACAATTGAAGCCCTTGCTATGCATGGATGGTGTTGTATGCACAATGAAAACCCGACCAATCAAATTTTTGCGCACACTGGCTAACTGACGCTGATATTCGTTTGCTTCGCTCACTCAATCAGCAACCCCTTTTTCAGACCCCGGCGGTCTCCATGCACTGACATCGGAATATTTCCATAGGAAGTAAACAAATACGCCTTGGTAGAACAAAGTCGAAACCTTTAGCCCGGCGGCTTTAGGCTCTCATAGAATAATAAATAAATAACGTAATTGTTAAGCGATTGTTCGAGTACTTAGTTTAGAAGTAGTGGTAGTGCTGTTGAGTTCTATGATCGTTTTATGTAGATGGTAAAGATGGACAGCTTTACTATGGTAATAATGCTTTAAAAGACAGTACTACTGAAAAAATTAAGCTGTGTAACCATGGTCTAAAAGCAGGTAATCCTTGCTCGATCCTTGTCGGTAAGTCAGCAATTAACCAACGGAATCTGCAAGTTTACATAATAACATTCTCGTCTACAAAACATGGTTATAGCATTGTTCGCTCACAGTTACAATTTCTTTCATACCATGGTCACCATAGTAAAGCTCTTAACTTTACCATAGATTTTCAAGTCATGGTAAGCCATTCTCCATTCTAGCTGGAGCTCTGGAGTTGAAAGATTGCGTATGGAAAAGCAGCGCACTCGTCTACAATGTTTAAAAATACACCATAATCTCCGATTGAGCTTGAGAACCCAGCTTCAGCTGCTGAAAAGTGGGTGATAGTTCAGTAAAGATGAAAGAATTCAACGGGGGATTTTCTTGATACAGATTCTTAAAGAGTGTTGCAACGAGATCCAACTCTTTGGTTGAGAAAGCAAGGCCTGCAATGATTGGAGTGTGCCTGCAGAAGCCTAGAAACATGACCTCATGTATTAGTGGACCTTTAAAAGAAAAAGTCAGCTGGATCTATGTCCATGAGTTGGCTCAGGATATGGCAGATAAGGATTAGATCCCCACGTTCAAGTCTTTTCTGGTTAGAAGATTTACGTCTTGAAGACTTCCTAGTAAGACAGATGCATGAGGGATTGTCTCTATCTGGTTGACAAGATTCAAGGTGGAAAAGAAGCATGGTGTTGCAAGAAACAGGAAGAAAGAAGACTTTTAAGATGCGAGAAAGACTTCAGAAACAGGCTTTTATAAGAACTTCTAACAAAGTCAGTCTTAAAAGATGGATTTTTAAGTGCACTTAACAAGGATGCCGAGATCAGTATGAGTAGATTTAATTGCAGTGGTCGTTGTACCAAGGTAGTAGAGGGCTATTGTGTCCATAATGAATGTCCACACATTTATCATGATTTAATTCAAGTTTATTTTCAATTGTCTACTTGAAATCTAAGTCGTGCTGTAGCGTGGAAAGAAGGCAAGTACGGTAAGAAAGAAAAAGGCAAGTCACCGACTTGACTAGCGGTTCCAAAAGAAATTACTATCGACAAGTTAGACAAATAAATGTTAAAAAGCAAAGGGCTAAGGATTGAGCCCTGGGGAACTGCAGAAATGACACAGTCCTACTTGCTGATTTTCCTCGGAGAAAGACACGCTACCAGTGAGAATACAAAATAGGAATTTCTGTTGAGGAAATTTTTCAATTAATATGGTGTGAGGAACAGTTATTTTTTAAAATCCGCATAGGAAATTTCGGCATCGACACATTCAGTGTTGTTACAAGCGGTAAGTAAATTGCTGAGACAGGAGCGTCCAGGTTGAAACTGTGTTGGCGAAGTGGGTAAAATGTTCACTTTAGCAGAAATTGAACAAAGGGTGAAAGAATTTTGGGAGACAATGCAGAGACAACTTACAGGGAGATAATTTTTGATATCGTATTGTGAACCGGTTGTGTCCTAACTACCAAATGCTGCTGTGCCTTATATGCCAGTTTATTCTAGCATCACCACTAATAACGTTAGCTTAAACCATCTACATGGAATTTACGCAATAAAATTCATGTAATCATTAATTCCATGCATACAGCAGCTGAAAGGTTTCGTCGGCTGTACGCAGTTGAACACAATTTTATACCGCCGTTAGGCAAGCATCCTTTGTCAATGTCCTCTGTCATTCGAGTACCTAATCACAAGTATTCATTAAATGCAACCAGGCGGACTGGCTTCAAAAGAGGGGAAAACTGTAGCAACCTGGAGTAGCCATCTGCTATTGGTTTTCAAGGGTTGGATATGACAACATATTTGAAAGAGTGGTCATCAGATGCAGGACAATGCGAAATTGGTTGCGATGTTCGAAATGCAGCCACTTTTGAAATGCGCAGCTTTTGATGGGTTTCTTTGGGTTTTTGTGTGATTTATTTTTAATTGAGCTGTAGGAATAATGTTGTAAACTGGGCACAACGGCCACCTGAGCATCCAATCCACCAGCCTGCATAAACAGTGCGGATTGGCCGGTGACCACTTGCAACAATAACTTCTAATAATGAGGGTATACGGTGCTTGTAAACGGAATGGTTGTTGGTAATAAACTGAAAACGTAACTTTTAATCAGGGTTGGGAATAATCATGATTATTTTAAGATAATCGAATTAATCAGATTACTTTGATTATAATCAGATTATTTTGATTATAGTCAGATTATTTTGATTATAATCAGATTATTTTGATTATAATCAGATTATTTTGGTTATAATCATGATTGTTTTGATTATAATTAGACTTTAATGACATGTAAGATTTCAACAATAATTATGACATAGTTAAAGTTGCTCGAGTTTGCTCTATTTCTTGCTTGGCAGATGCTTCTGCCAAAATGTCATTACCTTTAAATCTCGTTAAGTAGTAAAAGTTTAAAACGTGGTCACCACATCTAAATTTCAGTATTAACTGCACACCACAACTGGTATTACAGTAATAATACTTAGCAAAGTTGATGTAGGTGTTGTGGCACACCGTCACACTTACCTCACAAATGAGTCGATTAAATGAACAGTCAGCTGCAGTTATCAGTTGCCTCATAGAAGTACAGAAGTTTCTAAGTCCTTTAGTTTTTTTCCTGAATTTATGGGTTTGAATGTTGCCAATAATTGTCCTACCTTGGTTGTTCCGAGTGAGTTGTGTATTTTTGTATGGATCAGGCCAAAAAAGTAGAAGACATACATACGTACCTGACTACAGAAGATTCAACGGCAGTGTATTTTATCGATTGTTTAAGTTCTTTTGTGCTTGTATATCAACAGTTTTGTGACAGACTTGGTCCCTTATTATAATCAGGTGAATTTCAATTTTAATCAAGTGATTATAATCAATGATTATAATCACTTGATATTATAATCGTAACAACCTTGCTTTTAATGGATAAAACAATGCTTCAGATATATGCAACTTAACATTAAACCGCTGTCTAATGGTTGTGGACAATTAAAATCAAAGGATTATTGAAACTCTGTTAAATATTGAAAACACTATTTACTTTCTGCCTCTCCCAGAAAAAAATGACAGAGCCGGCGGGCTAAAGGTACAAAAGCGTATTTCTTTTATTTCCGATGGAAATATTCGTATGTAAGTGCATCGAGTCCGGATCAGGAGAGGTGCTGATTGAGTGAGCGAATTCTCTCACTTTGCGCGCTTAAGCTTTGCATTTCTTATATCTCCTAGCCGAATTTTATAAAATGTTGCGGCAAAACTTGGTTTCAGTGGAGCAAAAAAGTCTGCAGTATTTTCTGCCTCCAACTTTCGTAATGGGTTTAGAGGAATATTGATAAAATGGCAAAGAAACAAACCCTTTTTTTGAAAATCTTTTTAAGTATTCTGCGGCAATGTTTTTAACATTTGGGGGCAATTTTGGTTCGGTTCCATAGCAGTCGGTAATTTCTCGACCCCCGAGTCATCAAGCTGAGAACTTGATCCTAACCTTTAAGACCTTATTTTATGATGTTTTTGAAGAAAATTTTATTCTGAACATAACTGCTTTGTTTTCTCTCAGATCAAGCAAAAAACCTTTTTGGGTCGCCATTTTCCAAAATGGCGGTGAACACGCTAGATTTCTACAGCAAGATTTACCTATGGTTCAATCTATAGTACACTCCAATTTTCAGTGATGCCAGGTTCATTTTCCAAATTGACGGCAAACATGGTGTCCCATAAGAACGTTTCTATAGCAAAATGTACCTATGGTTCCATCTATAGTACACACCAATTTTCAGTGATGCCAGTTTCGTGTTTCAGTGGTGCCAGGTTCGTTTTCCAAAATGGCGGCGAACATGGCGTCCCACAAAAGCGTTTCTAGAACAAAACGTACCTATGGTTCAATCTAGTACACTCCAATTTTCAGTTGTGCTCGTTTTCCAAAATGGCAGTGAACACAGCGGCCCATAAAAGCGTTTCTACAGCAAAATGTACCTATAGTTCAATCTAGTACACACCAATTATCAGTAATAGTTTCGTGTTTCAGTGGTGCCAGGTTCGTTTTCCAAAATGGCGGTGAACATGGCAGCCCACAAAAGTGTTTCTATAGCAAAATGTACCTATGGTTCAATCTAGTACACTCCAAATTTCAGTGATGCCAGGTTTCCAAAATGGCGGCGAACATGGCGTCCCACAAAAGCGTTTCTACAAAATTTAACCTATGGTTCAATCTAGGACACCCCAAGTTTCAGTGGTGCCACGTTCGTGTGGAGAGATGTGTCACACGGTATAAAACACTGTGTGTCCGACTTCCTTTCCATTATCTGTATAACCAGTCGTTCCAATTTCATTTCTCATTCTCGAGTCCATGGTCTCATCTTTATAAATTTCGAACTCACTGAAGCCCAAAACCAGAATGAGACCCAGCATAAAAGGTTCACCTCCATCATCATCCTGTTTTGCCCGTAGCGATGCAAAGGCAGGCAGGCAGCCCCCGTAGTCCATTCAAGCACTCTCTTTGCATGTTTCCCTTTGACGTCGTCAGTTACGAGTATAATTGCCAAATTGCAGGTGCAGGCCGGGCTTCCATCACGCCAGTCGAAGCGTAATTGGCTGTAATTACAGCTCCAAATGAATTGGAGAAGTTGTAGTATTTATTCGAGGGAAAAGTTGCTGGGACCCGACCCGTCTTGATTAAGTGGGTCGCGCACTGAGAACCTACTTGGCCGCAAAGCGCTAATTCCTCGGGTTGGTTGGGTTTTTCTTTTTTTTTTTACTCCTACACGCTACTGTTTCTAAATTTGTTGTTCCGCATAAGACAAAGCTCGATTATAGGTAAGAGAACTGTAATCATGCAAATTTGTCTATTATGCATCCCTTTCCAGTAATGCGCACTGGTATTTATTTTTTTTTTCTCACGTAGTCGTCAACATTGTCTTTTGCATAACACATTCAGATGTGAAGTCTGTTCTCATCCCTTAGTCTAATGCAAGCTCTTGTTTGCCATTCCTAAAGCTGGATTATTTCTTACTACCAAATTTGTGAGTGGGATTATTGTAGGCGGCATGATGGACAATAATGTTTTCATGATTACAGAATTAGAAAACAAAATGAAATTTGTGTTCCCATTAGAAGAAAGAGCTGTACTACAGTTTATAAAGACTCTGTACGCATAGAACACATCACTGTGTTCCAACTCAGCCTCCACACGAATTGTGTACCGACAGTA
>JAHWFP010198776.1:0-25517 GCA_023313725.1 Lithobius niger | reverse complement strand
AAGTTGGCGAATGTTTTAGTGTGTTGATATCACTCCTTTGAAAGGCCAAACCATTCGAAACTTGGCGGCCCCTTTTACCGGTTTTGGTTTTTGATATAATATCAGTCCTTTTTTTTTTAATTGCACATTAGACTCAACTCCACTACCGTGCAGATTTGTAATAAAGTGCCACATCAACAAGAAATTGGTTTTCAACACTTTGCTACTACCTTTTGCCTAGAGGCCGAACCATTCTTAACTTAGTCACCTCTTTATAGGTTTTTGGTTTGGTTTTAATTTTGTATAATTTGTTTTATTTAGTTAGTTTTGGGGTGTTGATAACCCTTATTTGAGGGGCTGAACCACTCTCAAGTCTCAACTTGGTGGCCTCTTTACCAGTTTTTGGCTTTGTTTATTTTGCTTTGTTTTTACAGTTTGTTTATTTTTCGTGAATTGAACGTGAATACAATTTCTTTGGCAACGTTGTTTAGATTTATCATGATACACTAGTGTGTATCTAGGCACGCACGTCAGTATACTCGTTGTTATTGTCCGAACTTTGGCCGTCCAATGAAAAACGATGCCGACAATACTAACAATGGTTATAACAATATTTTCTTACTTACGCGCCCTCCCACACCATCCACGTTACACCCCCATGCTCCAAACCATGAAAGGTACTTATTTCGTATTGTACTGCATCTGTTCATCCAATTTTATATCTGGAAGCCTTAACGTTGTTTCGGTATCGATGAATAATCACCCAATGGGATTTAACGATGAGGATGAGCGGACTAGAATTAGCTAGCAGCTAGTTACACATTTGCAACGTTATTGAGGGTCAGATTTCGCATTGAAAGCAGCTTAGCTAACATTCCTTCACGAGTAAGTTTTTGTCAGGTAGGTCAATGCTCTCGATTTCAACACAATTTAAGCTTTTGTACCGTATTATTATTGTTCCTCAAGAGCTGAAATGTGCTCAACTATGCTTCAGTATATAAGACACTGACGCTATGGCGTCGCGCTACAATAGTTTACAACCTTGACAATTGAATTGATGTGATGTTTGTTTGACCTACTAGCGTGCGTCTAAATATCCATGGGATATCTGAACTTATAAAACAGTAAACATTTTGACCAGGACGTAATTTGGATGTTTACCGGACATTTTAACTTAGAAAAAATTCAGGGTTCATACACTCATATCTGAAAATTAATATCCCCGATTTTACCTGACTTATTTCTTCAAATTTCCCTGACCAAAAATATTTGCTTTATTTTTTTAATTTTTCAACTGAGTCAACTGATCACTCTGCAGGCCTGACATCGTAACTACATCTGGATGGCAGCTGCAAGTTTTTCTCAATTTTTTTTAAATTTAAAAAATAGGACAAGGTAGTAGCAAAACGAGTGGAACTTACGAGATCACACGGTTCATTCTAAAAACGAAATTGTAAAAATAAAAAAAAACGATCCATAAAAAACTATTCTAAAAAAAAAACCGTTCATTCATCCCTGACTATCACTGACTTTTCACAAATTTTCCATGACTTTCCCTGACTTTATTTCATATCCCTGATTTTCCCCGACTTTCCAGGTCGGTATGAACCCTGAAATTTCAGTATATCAGTCGGTTTTCAGTGGACCAGGATATTAATCGGCCGTCCACGGGGCATTTGCCGTGTCTGTGCGTCCTAGCAATGACTTTAGTAGGCGTTATAACTGCATTGTGAATCCAGTACATCATTTCGAGTGAAAAATGTCCTTCAGTTCATTCCCAGCCTGCATGAGGCATCAAATTGTTGTTTTTGGGTGCAAGTAAACTACCATAAAACGAATCTGACGTCCACAGGAAGAGCTATTCAACATGGTGTCCAAGAAAGCCGCCTCGTAGATAAACCCAGAGAACTTCTACCGTTCTGTTGGGTCTGTCGAGAAACAGTGTGAGATATAACACGAAAGTTCAAACGCTTCTGACGCCACTGCTCCCATATCGCGCCACGTTGCTGATTCTTCCATCTCATTAGCTGTTGATTTTGCTGATGAATCGACACAAATGGGACGAACGAATATTGATCATCAAACGTAAGGAGGACCTTTCCAATTGTTTAAATTGTTTTAAAGTGCATTGAAGCTGTTTAGTCCAATCAACAATACGACTGAATTTCATACAATAATCGCTGTAGGGCCAACAATGGGTTGCCCCATTTATTGTTTAGAAAGAACTTATAATTCCTTTCCAGGACCAGGAGTGGTTAACGCTCGTTAAACCCTTTAACCCTTTATCATTCCTTTGCCCTCCTGCCGGCCACCACGAGGTTTTAACAATCGTCTGAAAGCATTGTTGAAACCCTAAGTATAAAGAAAACGAGTATTTTTTTTTTACCCCGAATTGTACGTATATCTAGCGGACACTTCTAAGGTGTAGTAGGCCAAGGTTCAAAAGCCTTTTTCAGTAGCATTACATTCCTATCTTGTAGATTTCTTATCATCTGAGAGGAACTGTGATGTAAAGACCCCTTGTTTGCTGAATGTATGCCTGCATATTTTTCTTCTTCAGCAATTCGGGTCAATGTAACGTTTGCTAAGAAAAGTCTTAGCCTATAGCTGACTCCTTGAGAGTAATTCCATTAAGTCCTCCTTGCATTTTCGTTCTATTGTTCTCATGTTCGAGTGTTTCGTCAGCCCCAAGGGCGAAAAACAACAATTTGACACCTTATTTGGCCACATGGAAGAATTCTACAATTTTTGTTTGCCTGCGAGGCAGCTATCTTGCAGCATAAGAAAGGGTGAGCTATTCTTGTTGAATAGCTCCACCTGTTGACGTCAAACACGTTTTATGACAGAAAAAAAAACAATAATTCGGCAACTCACGTCGCTACGGGGAACAATTTTACGAATTTGTTCTGGAGGCGACCATCTTAGTTGCCATGTTGAATTCCTCCATCTGTCGACAATAGCATGCTTAATGATACTATAATTGAATTCTCTGATCTCAAGAACATATTATTAGACACTGATTTCTGTTTTGTAGGCCTAATACAAGTATTTGAATTTTTGTGGTGGCCATTTTGGTGGCCATTTTGTTTTTAAGGCCGCTGAAAAATGTTGATATCCGTTTATTTGAGTTATACACCCCAGAAAAAACAATAATTTGGTAACTCAGTACTACAGGGAACAATTTTACAATTTTTTTTTTTTTTTTGAGGCAGTCACCTCGGACGCCATGTTAAATAGGTATTCTGTAGACATCAGGCACGCTTTGTGATGCTATAGTTGAATTCTCTGACCTCAAAAACATATTATTTGACACGTATTTCGTTCTTGTAGACCTAATACAAATATTTGAATTTTGGCGGCCATTTCGTTTTTAGGCCTCTGCACAATTTTTGAGCTTATCACCATTGATATTCTTATTCCTGACATTGAAACAAGAGATTGAAACCTATCCCAAACTTCCTTACCCAAAGATCCCACGGGACCTTTTTTTTTGAACACATGCCACCAGACTATATGGACAGCATTATTGAAGCAATAGTGTTTGTTTGTAATTGTTACAGCGCATATCCGTTTCATTGTCGGCCGCTCGCCCTTTTTCTTTGCTACCGTTGCAAGAATAAGCCCGCTCGCCCTCTTGCTGATTGTTTAAACTTCGTTTGTTTAATCATGATCCCTCATCATCATCATTAAGTCTGCTACTAAGCGAAATATATATATATATTTAAATGAATTTCATGGGCCCCACTTTCAATCCCAATTTTTTTTTGGTTTCCCCCTCTCCTCAAATCCTTCCCTCCCTCCCCCAAAAAAGCTAAATCCCACGAAAACTAGGACGAGTATGCTTTTACAAAACTCCTGTTGGTGCTCGATCTCTTGAATGAGGATTATTCCTCGTCATGCTCAAGCACATGGCCTTTGTCAAATATCACCGCTAGGCGAAACATTGGCGCCAGCGAATGGGCTATGTCAGGAGGCTTTGGAACGCGCTGAAGCGGCAAGTGCTGTCATCACGAGCTCCAGGCACGGTGGGAGTCGAATTATGATTAACAAGGCCCGACACGAGCAAGGGATCATTCCATTACGGCCTGCCCTTCACAGTCAATGCAACCGAGAGGGGTGGAGGGTAGTTAGTTGTGTGCAGGATTGCTAGCGGGTCGATGACGCCAGAAACTAGGATATTCGCTCGAGCAGCTTTCTTTTGTCCAGCCAAAATAGAATAGAAACTGACCTAAAACAGAGAAAGCTTCAAAGGTTTAGAAGAATCAAATATGATCGAAGGACCCTAATTTAGTAAATGTGATGAGGGTTAATCTAATTTTATTCTGTATAGAAAATAAAAAAAGGAAAAAGAAGACTGTAGTGTAGGCCTGCTACATTTTTTAATTAAATTAATTTTTTGTTGTTGTTAAAGGCCTAAGAAGTTTTCGGAACTTTTTTTGTTTAATTTAAAGCAGTGGCCTCGGTTAAACAATTAAAATTGCGGGTGAAAAAACTGGAAGGGTCTCTATCTATGCTAAGCAATTTTGGTTAGGATTGATGGAAAAATAAATCACCACCTTTCAGAACATCATAAGCATGTCCATTTCAGCCTTATTACCAGAGCTCGCAAGACCATTTTGAAATCGAAAATCACTACAACAAGGCACTAAAGGGATCAACTGAAGTGATTAACCAGCTGTGTAAAATAATTACTGCAAAATCAAAGTCGCCTCAGGGTGCAAATTCAAAGTCACCTCAGGGTGAAAATTCAAAGTCACCTCAGGGTGCAAATTCAAAGTCACGTCAGGGTGCAAAAAGTCACGTCAGGGTGCAAATTCAGAGCACCTCAGGGTGCAAATTCAGAGCACCTCAGGGTGCAAATTCAGAGCACCTCAGGGTGCAAATTCAAAGTCACGTCAGGGTGCAAATTCAGAGCACCTCAGGGTGCAAATTCAAAGTCACGTCAGGGTGCAAATTCAGAGCACCTCAGGGCGCAAATTCAAAGTCACCTTAGGGTGCAAATTCAAAGTCACCTCAGGGTGCAAATTCAAAGTCACGTCAGGGTGCAAATTCAGAGCACCTCAGGGTGCAAATTCAAAGTCACCTCAGGGTGCAAATTCAAAGTCGCCTCAGGGTTGCAGTTCACTATCGTTTTTGGACGCAGGTTTCAATCACGCCTCAGAGATATCGAGTTCCAGGATCGCTAAGGATTTCTTTAAACATCTTCATCATTAAGGACGTATGATGTGCGTGTGTTTGTTTGTACGTCTACTCCTCTGGATCCAAAGCACCTACAAAGATGGGAGTAGGACCAAACGAAAGATAATTAAATTGCGCTCAGTATAGCCTATTTTCATCGCTGTAACTTGATATTATGACTGTCAGATACGCGAAAGAACCTGAAAAAATAACTTCAAAGTTTTTTTTAAACCCTCTTGACGTTT
This sequence comes from Lithobius niger, assembly GCA_023313725.1. Lineage (NCBI taxonomy): Eukaryota > Metazoa > Arthropoda > Chilopoda > Lithobiomorpha > Lithobiidae > Lithobius > Lithobius niger. The sequence continues at coordinate 20,115 of JAHWFP010198776.1, read as the reverse complement.
GTTCATGACGTCATAGTTTGTTCATGAAAACCTCCTCGAGCGAAGAGAGATGATCTTGAAAAGGATGCATAGGAAAAATGACCTAAAAGGACGACGTATTTTGCAACACACCATATATAGATCTTAAAATTGGTTTTGTATTAACTGACTTAATGCATGGATAAATGAAAACCGTAGATTTTGGTTTTAAAACTGTGTCAAACTTTCATGTTTTGAAGCACGGAGGTGCGTGGATTGAACGAGCAAAGCGAGCGATTACCACGTAAACTAAACATTTTCAATGTGTGTTTCACTTTTCTCTGTGGTAAAATCCACCCACATTAGTCAGTGGAGAAAGTGTTAGCGACGCGACCAAAGCCTGCTTAGTTACCACTGATCTGTCTGTATTCATCCGCGAGCTCCAACTCAAACAATGATGCAGAAATAGCATAACAATTCATTTGCGCGAACATTTTTGTTGCTAATAATTTCACATTTTTTAGGCAGTGTTACCCTTTATTGTTAATACGTTTATTGTGTAATGCCTAATAGAGGGTGTTGCAGACATAGGGCCTTAGGGCTTCGTCGGGCAGATGACCGGATGCGGTTAACGCTCGCTAAAAACCCTTTGAGTGTGTTATGTACTCTTTGAACCCTTTGAGTGTGTGTTATTTCTGCATTACCAAATTTTATTAAACAGGAATGATTTCTCTCGTTCAAAAATGTTCCTGAAAAGAGCCGTATTGGTTTGGCCTTTAAAAAGCCCGTTTTTGAGGAGCGATAGAAGCAGGTGAGGTATGGAGGGGGGGGGGGAGAACAAACTGTAACGAGTGTTTTACTTCAACTCCTTACGTGACTCTTTTAGGCTAAAGTTGTCAAACTTTCCGAAACTCTTCACAGTCAAGCCTGTTCAAACACTGATTTCGTGTGGCCAGTATTAACACACGTTTCCTCCAATAATGAATGTCCTCCCCCCCCCTCCCAAAAAAAAAACAATATCATATCGTCTCGTTCAATGACGTTCGCTGTGACGCTGACGTTTACGAAAAGCAAACTGCAAATCCGGAGTGATTCGTCTCATTGTCGTCCGTGAGAAATTGGTTCAGAATCGTATTCGTTTACAGCACGTGTTACTTTTCAACAGTTGCAATGTCGTCATTTCGACAAAAATTATGAACATTTTCCGAATTTCTGAAAGCGTAAATTCGTCGCATTTTTACGTACTGTACGTGTGTCCGTTCATTGCAGCAAGGCTGTCGATTGAATAACGGTTGTGATCGTACGGTGTTTTCATACCGTCAATTAATGCACACAGTTCACGGTTCGACAACATCGTAGTATCCATTGTTATCCATTGCGTTATCCATTGCGTTACAAAGCGTTATCCATTGTTCGGATTTCGTTTGCGTGGCGCAGTCAAACACCCAAAACTTACTCTGAACTCTGTTCTGCAACGAACGCCGCCCAGCAATCGTGTTTCGTTTGCAAATCGATGAATTGATTTCTTTTGATCATGTTGGCGCGATTTGCTGTAGACATTCATTACAGTTTGCTTTTGGGAACTCAAAGGCACCTGCAGAAGCCATCGATTGAGCATCGTTGTCATCGCTGCCATCTTGGAACTACTTCCGTTTGAAAGACAAGTGGCTGTCAAAATTCGCGATCTGCTAAAAAAAATGCTAATCGACTATTTTTGTGTGTTTCATGTGAATTATGTATGGCCAAGTACCGTACCTGAATAGTTTCTGACATCGTTTCATCCTTACAACGTTTTGGTTGATGCTGGGAAAACACGTATTAAGTCTAACGTCGTAATACAATTTCAAAGCAAGCGTGAAGAGGCTCTATCGCATTGCTAACTCTCTCTCCACTGATTAAAGTGGGTGGATTTTACCATAGCAATCTTTCATCTACTTCTGGAGGAGAAGACGTACAAACGTGCAAACAAACAAATCGTATGTTTGGAATGATGTAAGTGAAATGTAGACATGCTGAGGAATGAGACGAAAGAACTGTGAGCAACATTTGCAATTAGTAGTTTGTGTCTAAATAACCAGTACACAGAAATTACTTGAATCATGGATCGTCTTGAAGCTATTAGTTACGCACTAAGATGATCTGGAGAAGGATGCACGCAAAAAATAACCTAAATGGACGACGTATTTTGGAACGTAAAACATATACAGTAGAATTACAATTGGTTTTGTATCAACTGACTTGATACATGGCCAACCTGGTTTTAAAAGGGTGCTAAACATTCGTGCTTCTGAAGAACGGTGGTGCGTGGATTGAGCGAGTAGAGCGAGCGATTTCCACGTAAAGTAAACTTTTTCAATGTGTGCCTCGCTTTGCTCTCTCTCAATCTTTCATCTCTCACCTTCGTAGATGATTACTTCAGGAGGAGAAGACGTACAAATGTGCAAACAAACAAATCGTATGTTTGGAATGATATAGATGAAATGTAGGCGCGCTTAGGAATGTGATGGACGAACTGGGAGCAATAATTACAATTAGTTTGCGTCGAAATAATCCGCACATGATTTTGTGATGCTCTTGGAATCAAAGAAATTACTGGAAGCATAGATCGACGCGCACGTAGCTCTCGGATCTCGGATCAGCTCCAGACTGTTGGAATGATTTATGGTTATTATTTGCTTATGCAGTGAAGCCTTACGAAAAAACGCGTACTGCACTTTGACCATTTGCTTGATCGTTCTAGACGTGGAATGTCTGTCAGCAGCACAAGAGTTGCAGCATGAAAGCTCCTCGAGCGTAGCGAGACGACACGGAATGAGCGAGCGACTCCGTTAGTTCAAGTTTAAGAATTTAGTCATTTTTTTCTTTTCATATTCATTAACAAAAACAAATGTTTTTTTTTTTTTAGAGTGTGCTCTACATACCTTTTTCAATAAAGATTGAACATGGTTAGTGTCGCGAAAATGTATGTACACTTTTCAGATTGGCAAGATTTGCCAGGTAAAATAGAGTTCCATGAACAAACAGTTTTTTCAGTCCTTTTCAGAGTCGGCATGGAAGTCGTGCAACAAAACCTTGCAATTTAAAGCAGTGGCCTCGGGTACAATGAAAATTGCGGGTTAAAAAACTGGAAGGGTCTCTATCTAAGCTTAGTTAGGGTTGATGGAAAAATAAATCACCACCTTTCAGAACATCTTAAGCATGTCCATTTCATCCTTATTACCAGAGCTCGCAAGACCATTTTGAAATCGAAAATCACTACAACAAGGCACTATAAAGGGATTGACCAGCACTGAAGGGCACTGAAGGGATTGACCAGCTGTGTAAAATAAGATAAAACACCGTAGTAATTAACTTTGTTTCTTGATATGTATTAACCCGATCAGTACTTGGAGGCACTGTACAGAGATCGTTTTTTTTTTTAAAGCAGTGGTGTACCCAGGGGCAAAAAAAAATTTTTGGTATTCAAAATGAGTTCAAAAAATCAGCTAAATGGTTTCTAAGGGGGAGGGGATGCTTTAATTTCCTCGGAGCCGTGTAACACAATGAGATTTCAGCAATTTTAGTGCCTTCAACGGCAGAAGCTAAGTCAGCATCACCATGGAAGCATTTCGTCTGAATTTAAAGCGGACTGAGTAATCAAGAAAGTCCACGTTTCCAAGTTCATTATAAAAAAAAGCGCTTAATCGTAACCTTTCGAAACGTTTAATCACTACTTTTCTTGCAAAACATATTATTGTAATTAAACGTACACAATTCGGAAAATTTGTCAACGGATCCCTGAATCGTTCCCTTGTAAAGCGAGATCTATAGAGCTAACATAAACGGATCCTTAAAGTTTCCTCAGCCATTCTTGGTATTGCTAACTGCTCAACATCGATCTTGGAATTAAAGCAATAGTTGTTGAATAGATATATCGGTTCTTTCCAGTTGGGGATGTCAACTTTTACTAAGAGCAGATTTATCTTCTCTTCATCGGAGATCAGCTGATTCTCGTACTATACTTTGTTCCACATTACGTTTTCATAAAACTGACTGTATGACGCCACGTTTTCTTCCACTACGAGTGCAAAAAAATCCGTAAACATCCCATTCGTAAACTCTCACAGTAACTATGTTGAGTCTACAAGTATGATATCCACATGTTTTTGCACTCTTAGTGCAAGGCAACGAGTCGTCATCCAGTCAGTTTTCTGAAAACTTAATGTGGAACAAAGTATAGCAAGAAAAGACATCGGTGGGCCCGTTTCAAATTCCTTTTTTTGGAAAACAAGTCTCGCTTTCAGCGATGAAACAAAAACTGGCCTGCATCCTCCGTTGTTCTTTTTTAGGGCCATCATCAAAAGAAGAAAATGGTTCGTAATTACTGTGATGTTCTGGCCTTCCACCAGGTGGCGCCACTTTTTCAGAGCATGAATAGCCGATAAGAGTTCTCGTTCACTCGTCAAATAGCGAGATTCAGCGTTAAGAGAGTTTACGTGACATCATGTCAACAGTTATCAGGGAATCATCTTTACGCGACTCTTGGGACAGAAGAGCTCCAACCCCAGAACTAGAGCTGTAACAATGAATCGCTCAGGGCTTCGTTGGCTCTGAGTACAAGAGTATAGGACCCTTCAACAGAGCAATTTCATTGTTGTTGAGTTGTTTGGCCTCCCGGCACCCCCGAATAAATTCACGGCTATCATTTTTCTGTAAATCCGTGAACGCTGAACTCTGGTCTCCATTTCGAAAAATATAACTTCTGAACCAGCCAGAAAGGCCTAAAAATTGGCGAAATACCTTGACATTTTTTGGAGTGGATCACGCTTGGAGTACTCGGACCTTAGCTGGATTAGCTTTAACACCCTCATCAGTAACTCAGTAACCTAATACCAAGAGTTTCTGGATGCAAAAAGCATTTGTTTAAAGTTACCCGATAGGCCAGGATTAACTATTATATGGCTTCTAAGCCCAGCAGATGTTCCTTCCAAAGCCTGAAAGCTAGGCCTAAATCACAAACGTAGGCAATAGCTCCGTACTGGGGTAAAGATTCGACCGTATTTGACATGACGCTATAGAAATTGGAGCCCAAATTTTTGAGGCCGAACATCGCGCGACAAAGACAGTATTGGCGCTCGTGCGTGATGAATGAATGAAGCGATTTTTCTACTCTCCTTGTCCATCGGCACATGCCAATACCCATTACGTAGATCAGTACTACTACGAAATATGCATTCGTGATACCACTTAATAAGTACGTCAAAGAGCGGTAGCGTAAAATTAACTATCGGGCAATTCCGGTTTAAGTCTGAATCACCATTCGTTTGCCTCCATCCTTTTTATCGGTTAGGAACACTGGACAACAGTGTTCACTATACCAAGGAACGATACTTTCCTGTACAAGCATGTTTGCAACCTTTTCATCAATATGCTCTCTGCCGAGCCAACTTAAGGGGTACGTCTTCAACACATTTGGAAGAGCACCACGAGTATCAATGTGTATTGGAGGCAATGCTTGAACAGGCCCGTCTTAGTTGAAAAATCATGACGGTATGTGACTATTAAGTCTAACAACTGGTCCTTCTGTTAAGTATTTAATGCCGCAATGCCACCAACCTTCTCATGTATGTCTTCAAAAGTTGGGTGAAGCTCAGAGATATCTGTAGAGCAGTGACACGACTAATATTGTTGTATATAACTCTATGCTGGAGCCTTAATGGGTTAGCTGCAAGGGGCACTGCAGAGAGAAACAGAAGGGCGTTATGCTGAAGCCGATGCTGTGAAGAGTGATTTGTTAGACCTAAAAGGCGCGATTTTTGTTGTTGGAGAAAACAACGTTATTTTAAGCCTAAGAAATCCGCTTTTCCGTTGTTTTTCCCTCCATTTTTATGTAGTGCACCTTAGTTATGCCCTCCAAAACCCATACTGGTTCCAATCTGGTGCCAATATGGCGGCAAATGTCACTGTTCTGTAGTGATGCCCATGGAAGATGGCAAGTCATGCAAAGAGTTTCGACATAAAGGATAATAAAAGCCTTTATAAGGCCACTTGTAACTTTTGATCTCTCATTGAAAGGGCACAATCTAAGCTAGTTACCTTTCTGAGGAGGTGGAACGATCTCGGGAAAAGGGATCCGAACACAACTACCCTCTTCCGTGTTCTCCGAATTTCAAATTCCTACGATTGCGGAACGCACACTCACACATGCACAGATTGCATACTACAATATTGAGCTGACTCCCGTAAAAAAGAGCCAACTAGCCGGTTACCACAGTCAATAGCGACCACCATCCAGCTTCACGATTACGTGCAACCAATGGTATGATCCACATGTGCCTTAACTGGCTCCGCGGAAACTTTGACCGTTTTCACCCGCCATGCTTATTTGGGAATACGCCAGGAAATTACTTTAACGTAAGATAAACAAACAACAACATTCAAAGAAAGTTTAAGGCCAGTTAGATGCAAGGAGAAGAAAGTTTGGGTTATGGGTAGGTCCACCTCTTCCACAGTAAGTGGTGGTATCTCAGGGACTGCCCCATGTCTTCCACCATGCTGCATGTTTCCAGGGTCACCCCCCCCCCCCTACACACACGCACACACACAAAACCAGACAAGGGTCTCCTTTAAGTCTCCAGACTGTATCCCTTAGGTGGGAATTGTCATACGTTGTACCACTTACTACCCCAACGATTTAACTAGCAGTACGATTCAACTCTGACTAGACGGTTCCACGGTAGGTCATTCATTCGCCTTTCATGACACGGGGGCCATAAGTTTCTCTGTTGCACTTACTGGTGATTTTACATGCCACCGGACCCTTGCAGCCCACAACTGCCTGTTTTGGGTTCCCTATAGGGAGCCTATTCTCCTTGAGGGGCTCAATAAATAAGCCTGAGTTTGACCAAGTTGTTGTCTACCGGCTTGGGTTTGAATGGGTTGTTGAAAATTAGAATGAATCGAATCAGTTGCTGATAAGGCACAGCACGAGAGGATAAAGTATAAGTTAGCTTATAGTATGAATTAACCGTATGGTGTCAGCTATTGTCTAGTTTGTGAGCATTCCGTCGCGTCATGAGATGCAGTAGAATGTAACGGGCAAAATTTTGGTTTACTATTCTGTCATGGTTAGGGAGGGTGAACCCTGCACATAACCAGGACCTAATGCAGTCACCCGGTTTGCTTTATGAAAGGTTAACCGACACCTGTAGCTGGGATAAACTTTTTCCACACTGTGGTGGTTCAACACACATTTCTTGCACAACAGTGGTTATAAAACTCAACCTCAGTGTGAAAGTCCATAAATACCACAAAAGGTCGAATGTCGGATGGTTTTAAATTATGTTTTAATACACTATACCTACTCTTGCTGTCATGGAAAAGCTGCTATGACACAGCAAATAAAAGCTGTAAAATGACTCGCTTTCTAACCGTTTGAGTCATCGTTGATCTTCGAGCAAGCTATTATTTTTTGCTTCCGGACGGAAGCATGCTGAGAAGTCAAAACAAAATTGACTGAAGGATGTCAACCAGTCCACAGGGTGTGCAGTACCACAGCCACCTACAGTAAAGGCCGGATCAGATCAAGGCAAATTAGGCAAGTAAAATCAACCATTGACATAGAAGGATGCGCACGTTTGCTAGGTGCCGCCATCTCTACACCAAGCGGCGAAATTTCAAACTAACCGACCCGGGTTACAAATTCTGTCAACAGATGACGCCACTTGGCAAACTTGCCGCGTCGTTATTTGATTCGTCGTTTTGCGGAGCATTGCGGGAGGCAAAGTTGATACAGCCTTTACTGTAGGTGGCTGTGGCGGTACGCAATCTGCCGAATAATCCAGATCAGCATAACCTTTAATGGTTTTTAAGTGCTGTACTGTAACTCTTTTTATGTTTGTGCGGGCAGAAATTGACACATAATGCCTGAAAATTATGACAACTCTAAGGGGTTGAAAGGCAAATTGGGACCATTGGTGCAGTAATATTATGGGTCTGGTTCGTGTTTAATACCATTACGATGTGTTGACTCACGTTACGAGTCATTAAACGAGCAACAACTATAGTTTCCGTTCGTTAGAAATGGCTAAAGTTTTAGGAACAGTAACTATCATGGAAAACAACCGAATTTACGTTAATTTCTCATTATGTTAGGTACTAACTGGGGAGGTTCTTAAATGTTCAAAACAGTTTCATTCGGACACTTAGCCCCTTGCGTCATTTTTTCCACATTAATGGTAGAGATTTCATTGGTATTTATTTTTGCGTTAGAGTTTTGCGTATATAAGTCTACCTTGCGTTCTTGCATTAAACTTCGACGACTTGGGTCCCGTGTCCCGGTATTTTGAGAAGCTAGTGATACAATCGAATTTGATGTTGCAACTGGTCTAGAGCGGGCAACATTAGGACAGCAAACATGAGTTGAACAGCATTGACCAAAATTATTCGAACTAGAGTTTGGATATTTCTGTATAACCGGTTTGCTACAGTTTTCGAAACCGTCCAACTGATTTAGATTATGATTTTATATTTTTGGCCATCTGGAATCTCGATTTTGATCTTCATTAAATGCTACCCTCAGTAAGCGCTTTAGGGTGTTTGACTCTAGGTCGACTTTGAACGTTTGTGTTAGACCCACCAATACCATGAACTCTAATACTTGAATTCTAAACAATACAAGATCTATTAGCACTAATCTATACTATATATATATTTCGCTTAGGAGCAGACTTAATGATGAGGGATTGTTAGGGATCATGATTAAACAAACGAAGCTTCAACAATCAGCAAGAGAGCGAGCGGGCTCCTTCTTGCCACGGTAGCAAAGAAAAAGGGCGAGCAGGTGACAATGAAATGGATGGTGCGCTCTAACAATTAGAAACAAACACTATTGCTTCAAGAATGCTGAGTATTAGAGTGCGACAGACTTATTTTCGGTGTTAACTGGTGAGTGTTGTGAGTGGGCTCTGTAGTTTTCTGGGGTTGTGTTCATTTTTGTTGTGTTGTAAATTTGTAGTGGGCGTACGGCTTAGGGACAGAGCTCAATAAACAAATTCTGATTCTGATTCTGAGTATTAGAGCCGAGTTGAACAGCGGGAATCGGCTAGACGGGCGTATGTTACACCGGGACACAATTTTCTTAAATCACTACTTACATGGTGTCTAGTAGCAAATCCAGAATCTCCCACACTAGGGGAAGTCGACCCAGATGATTAAAATTAAAGATTCAATCGTGGATTTCGTTTCACTCACCGATGCCTACTGAATCATTATTAGAATTTCCAGCAGCGTTACACGGTGCGCGTTTGAAGAAGAAGAATGGCTTTATTCACAATAAAATTACAATTAAATCATCAAAACGCTTGATAAGACCGAAGTCTTGTTTACGCCAGTAAGCAGTACATATATTTTCTATGAAATGATTTTCTATTTGGACTTTAGACGGAATAATTAACGCATGCCAAGCCAAGCCAGGCTGTGCCATTCCGGGCCAGCCGCTTGTTGCATAGAGGCCGTCGCGGCTCCTGCGCGCATCATGGATTGACAACACGACACACAAACATTATTCCGTGTGAAATCGCCGCTTCTTTTCAACGAAATGTGCCAATATTATTATTTTCTTGGGTACGGTCATCTGGGATAAGTTCATCTGTTTCCTGAGTTGCTGAGTTGCTGCTTCCTGCATGTGAGTCAGTGCTGTATAACTGGATTAATTGATAAATAAATTAATTAATAAAAAAAAATTAAAAGTAAAAGCTCAATTCACTTCATTTCAAGTGTTGGGGGGAGGGGGGAGCATGAAATATTTGGGTGGGGGATCACGGCCCACCCTTATCGCCGTCACTGGTTTGTGGAGGTGGAGTACTCGGATCATCGCAACGCAATTATTACGACGTAGCTATCCAATAATGGCTATCATCCATTTTTCTTCACTTGATTGTCACATAATTTACTGCAGCTGATTTAATTTTCAGTTTCAGTTTTCGGTTTTCCTTTTATTTTTCACAAATTATTATTTCCCTCGATATTTGAAAGGAGAAGGGGTTTCGACAAGAAATTCCGGCCTACCGACAACGAAATGGATTTTCCATGCCATTCGTCACTTCCTGTCACAACCAACTTCGGGCGTCTTCCTCCCCTGGGCGGGGGGGCCCCCGCCATCCCCCCCCCCCCCCCCGTGCCTTCCCTCCCACTGGCACATCTGATGTTTAAAAAACCGGCTCAGTCTCTCGGCATCCACTCATCCCCCGCCGTACGACCAGATAGGGACGGACAGACGGACACAACCGGAAGCACGCGCCGCCTCCCCACTTCGTGCACCGCATACTAATGAGGCAACCAGCAATGCTCCTATCCTTCACAACAGTTCCCCCCTCAAACCTTAAAATCGACTTGTCCGTTTGGGGAGAGATAGTGGGGAAGTGGGGTAGTGGGAAAGGGAGTCCGGATCTAGGAGAAAGGGGAGATGGGAGATGGGAGAGAGAGAGAGAGAGCTGCAGGCTCGTCGTCGTATTCATGGTCGGCTGATCCCTCCGCATCCTTCCATACTGACATACCTACTGTATCTCGGTTGCCGGATTGTTTTAATTAACTCGCCTCATTGGGCTCATGTTAGTGCTGCACTGCCGCCAAGGATTTAATTAAAGGCCGTTTACAAGCCAATTAGCGGAGGGCTCGTTATTCACTCGTCACTGCCTGCTTGCTTGCTTGCTTTTCTCTGGAAGATACGGGAAGAGAAAACGGTTGCCAGGGTGTTACGCCCGATAAGAATTTTTTAAACCCTTTTATAAATCTGATAGCCAAGGTATATGACAAATTTGTACGATTGAAAAAATAAATAAATGGTCAATACACTGTTAGGAAATCAAAAAAAAATTATAATAACACGAAGCCCACCGTTCATACTGTATCTTCACGTTTAAAACCATAACAAGATGGTGGTTTCTCACCGCCCCCCCCCCCCCCCCCCCCCGGGGGTTTCCCGGGTTTTAAATTTGCCGGGGGGGGGGGGGGGAGGAGGGCGGGAAAGAATCGAGCAGTGCAAATATACTACGCCAGACCAGTCTAAAAAATAATAATAAAAAAAACACTACAATAAACCAATATAGCCTAGTGTCCAGCAAAAAATAATAATAATAAAAACAATCCAGCACAATTTCTAAGAATGTCAGTTTCTTTGAATAATCGTCTGAATCTCCAACTGGATTCATGGGGTTCATGTACCTCTTCGGGAGGGGGGGGGGGCATAGGTTAGTTAACCTCATCAACCCATTTGGATGCGGGTTCCTCTACAATTTAACCGACCTTGCCCCCTCATCTCCTTTCCACATGCCAAAATTCATAAGGAAGGAGTGCCCCTCAGGGCCATTACTATAGCAATAAATACGGATGCAAACCTATTTACGTTGCCTTTTGGACTTAAATGTCAGACTGCCTGCGTGGGGAATCGAACCCACGACCATTGAAACCAAAGCCGGAGTCCTACCACTCAGCCATGTACAGAGTGACCAGGCGCACTTCCCAACACACGGACATTCCCCGTTCACCGACCCCACCCCCACCACTCCCAGTCTATCGCTTTGGCTTGAGCGATCCGTACCGTGTGAAAAAAAACCGTCCTTCATGCATGACGTCATTTAACACGTGCCACTGAGATAGTGGAGGCAACAATGTGCCAATTTCAACCTCTTGCTGCCAAAAGAATTAATACGCTAAACCGTTTTCATTGTTTCATTGTTTACTTGTTGCGGGACTTGTTTTGCTGTGAAACTTTGCTTTGTCGTGCTCAGTGATAGCCAGTAGCCTACATATGTATCCACCCAAAACCAAAACTGGTATAACAGCAGCCGCCAAGTTTCCAAAAAGGGTCGGCCTTTCAAAGTATGATATCATTCAACCAGGGAAAGACCGCCAAGGTTAATCCTATTAGCCAAGTTAATTCCACCGAATAATAGTTCGAAAGTTAAATGAAAACTAGAAGATTGCTACTATTCAATATTTTTTCTATGAAACTTGGCCAGATATAAATAAGTATGGAAGGAATATTTATACCAAAAATTATGCATTTCTGTGCAATAGTAAAATGAGGGCGCCACACGTAAATTTGAGTAAATTTTTAAAAGAAGTCAACAGTTTTTTTTTTTAATTTACTCAAATTTATGTGCGGCTCTCTAACTTTACTATTGCACAGAAATGCATAATTTTTGGTATAAATATTCCTTCCATACTAAATCTACTATCTGGCCACCCTTATGAAAAATTTTCATGATATGCAATGAAAAAAAATCATGACTATTCCATGACTAATTGGGGCAATGACTTGTCATGATTTTTTATGATTTATCATGATCTAATATCATGATTTCTCATGATTCACTATATTGATTTACCATCATGAATAAGCACTATCATAAACATCATGACAAATCGTGATAGCCGATCATGATAAATCATGACTACCATTCATGACAAATCATAATAAATCACGATAAGTCATTGCCCCAATTAGTCATGGAATAGTCATGATTTTTGTTCATTGCATGTCATGACAATTTTTCATAAGGGCAGGTTTCGTCGAAAGATATTGAATATGAACAAGATATTATTATTTTTTAAATTCTTGTTGTTCTTCGTGTTGTTCTTCCACTGTTTCAGAAAAAAAATACTGCACCTACCTAAAATCTGAAACGTGATCTAAGCCAGAAATTACGTGGTCCTTCATCCTCAGAGATCACTTATTTAATTCGACAAGCCATTCAGGACTTACGGGATCCTGAAAGATCATTTTTATTGTTTTACATTGTTTTAACATTGTAATTAGGCAAGTAATGCCAATCAGCAAACGCCAGCTGAAAAGCATAGACTGAACTGCGGAAACGTGAAGAAGATGCATTACCCTTATGTCTTTGCAAAACAGTTGATTGCTGATGGGAAAAATGAAAGAATCCGTGTTTCTGCTAAACGAGTATAGTGTTAAACCAAACCAAGCTATGTTGTTAATTTCGAGGCGTCTCGAAATTGGCAGCTAGACACATAGAAAGGCTTATTTATTTCGTAAATGCAGGCTTTAAGAGCTGAACTGAATTATTTCAAAGTGGGGTAGCAACAATCGCTGCTTGCGTGCACGTTCACACTTTTGCAAATGAAAAAAATTACTGTCAACAATTATTCACCTGTACCTAGTTAGGTACAAATACCACATCAATTCAAATGTATAGGACATAAACCACTATAGCGCAACGCCACACATCCATAAAAAGGTACACGGATTGCAAACAAAAATGCCGGTCAAATGTACCGTAAAAAAAGGGTTATAACGATTGAAGTTTCACTTTACTTGTTAAAATGTACACGGATAAAAATTGATGATTTTTACCTGAAATAAGCATGTGTACAATTGAGAAATTTGCATCTGTTTAAGAGCTGTTGTGCTTTATATTAGGTTTCAACTTGTCTAAAGACTTACGGTGACTAGCTGAAGCAATTTTTGTTGACGTTCAACCAGCTTTAACTTCACCGCGCTGGTATTAATTTTGGGTGTTAAGTTGGATATTTTCTTTGGAACAAACTCTCTAAACTTACGACCTTGACTCATTACATCAGCAGAAGGCAAATAACCAACTTTAACAAGTTTAGTGAATTTTAATAGTCTGAAAAATAGCCCAAATGACGGTCCAGCTTACTACATTTTTATTTTTGCAAAATCAGATTTTTTTTACTGAAAAGGCCCTAAATGATAAATTTTTTTGACACAGTACCAGACAGAAATTTAATTTAAAACTACAGTTAACTTAAAGATCAGTGATGTATAATTTTATTTATTTAGTCTGAAAGGCCGAAAATGATGCAAAAGCAGATTTATTTATTTTTAAAAGACTGGCTTTATTAAAAATGATTTTTATTTATTTTTATTGTGAAAAGGCTGGCCTTAAAATACATTTATGTATTTTTATTTTTAAAAGACTAGCTTTAAAAATGCATTTATTTATTCTTAAAAGACATTTACTTACTTAAATAATAAGCCACAAAATTAAAATGCAATAAGGCTTTCTTTCCTGCATGGCCTGTCAGAGCATGACTTTCTTTCACTTCAGTCAAGTTATCGTTAAGACTTACTATTAACATCCCACTATTAACTTGTCCCCATAGCTCAGTTGATAATTGCTCAGTTGATAATTGCTTGGACCCTCGTTTGATCCAGGCGCCGGGCTTAGTGTAAGAAAAAAAATTCTTTCTTCGCTATAGCAGTACTATATTCACAAAAAATGCCAACTATGAAATCAAAGGCCAACCGAAGTGAGCGAGCGAGCCAAGCTGGCCAACACAGGAAACAAGATGGCTAACGAATCAGAAACCTGCCACCGAAACCGGAAACGACGCAAAACAAAATGGCCACCATGGCTACGACGTCATTCCGTCCTTATATGGGTGCCCTTCGCTCTCACAAATAAAAATGGTTTCTATTTCACTCGAATGCAACGAATTATAATTTGAACGCCAATTCCCGGGAACAAGTGATTGACATGCCAGTCTCCATGCACACGTGTACATGTACATCAATAATCAAACAAAGAAAACGGTTGGCTATTTCACACAAGAAAATGAATACACAAAATACAACATATACACGCACATGAAACAGAAGACGCCATAAACAGCAAAACACTTACAAAATTGAAAGAAAAAATACACATAAAATGAACAATTAATACTCACACGAACTAGAACTAAAACAGAAAAACCTACACAAATACAGGAAAAAAACTACCTTAACTAGGAGTCTGCTTGTTTCACAAATTATACATGCACACAAAATACACATGTAGCCACTCAAACGAAACAGACTTAAAATATAAAACAACAAACACAGACAAATTAAAAAAAAAAAATTGTGTATAATGCACAAATTAAGCACGTGCACAAACACACAAACATGCACACTAACATTAAACATTCAAACGCAAACTACATTCACTTTCTGACATATCCATTGAGTGAAAACAGTCCTTGTTCCCTGGAATTGGAGTTCAAATTATAGTTCGTTGCGTTTGAATGAACTCTAATCCGTTCTTTATTTATGTACCTTCAAAGCTGTGAGTATATAAGAGGATACGAGCTCTAATGCTTTTTTTCTAAGAGGCAAAGCCATTTTTTTAAACTTAATTATTATTTGTTTGGTGTAAATCTAGACAAACGCTAGTGTTTTGCCGTCAAGCGGATGAAATTTAATTGTTGTTAGAACTTCAGTATTGTCAGACATAGGTGTTGCAGACATAGGGTGTTGCAGACATAGGGCCTTAGGGCTTCGTCGGGCAGATGACCGGGTGCGGTTAACGCTCGCTAAAATCCTTTGACCCTTTGAGTATTGTCAGATGTAAAAAGGTGGTTCACTAGCAGATTGTCTTTTAACAAACAAGCCTATACTTGATTTCAGCCAACTGGTGTAAATTCCCCACGCGGGTGAGATAATTGCAAATCTTTGGAATCAGGTGTCTTTGGGCCAAAAACAAAGAAAACCTCATCATTAAAGTGTGGAAACGTGTCCTTTATGGAGAAAATGCCCCCTCAATAACGTTGATTTGTGTTACCAGTAACTATCTTCAGGTTCTCATGTCAATTCTCGTAGGGTACAAAGACACCTGTAGTCCTGTACGGCTCACTAGGGAAATTTGCCAAATCTAAATTTCGGCAGACGGGTAAAAGGTCGTATGGGAAAATGCCTTTTCTAAAATAGTGGTTGCAGCTAGAAGCACGTGACGCGGAAATGCAAAATTATTGTTGTAACCATTATTTGCATTGTCTTACTAGCATCGTACCCGGCTTCGCTCGGGGTTTTCTTTCGCCCGTGGTTTGGTTTGGCCCGTGGTTGTTTCCCAGTTTTGGCCAAAAAAATGGAAACATCTTGTGCACAGTGGATGGATATAAGTGATTGTGTCTGGCCAATGGAAATCGGCGAGTGCTCAGTTGCACTAGGACATCTTGTGCACAGTGGATAAGTGGATGTGTCTGGCCTACAGAGTTGTGTTCGCTCAGTGGCACTGGATGCAGTGGAACAAGTAGGAAGAATCTTGTGCACAGGTGGAAAGTGCGAAAGCTGTGTTTGTGATTGCTGTGTCTTCTGGTGTAAGAAACTGGTGGGATTGTTGTATGCGTGCTATAGTTTCATGCTTTAGCAGTTGTTTACATGTGTCGAAATAGGCTTAAGTAGTATAGTCATATTCTGTAGTTCTCTTTGGGGTGTGTGGTATCGGTCAGGGCCCCCCCATATTAAAATTTATTTCTTTATTCCGGCTCACAAAAACAACAAATCTCATCTTTAAAAAACCACAACAAAAACAAATTTACCACCCCCAAAGAACACAAAATGGTCCTACACTTGAATTTTCGGTGAGTCTCCTTTCACCTTCATCACAAGTTGTGCACGAAAACAAATCTCAATAAGAGACTGGGAGTCTTTCATCGCAGGAAGAGTTGGAAATAAAATGCAGATCGTGAGCACAGGGTCCAATCAAGTCGCGAAAAAAAGTTTTTTTTTTTTTTAAAAAGTGGTCTTGGTGCGCGCCAAGTTTGCTAGTTAAGCTAGACACATGCTAGTGTGTCGCCGCCAAGTACATGATCGGCGAAGTAGATGAAATTAATTGTGATTGATGGAACAATTCCAGCTTCATTGTGTAGATTAATACTAACCTCGGGAATAGCAACTGAAAGGGGGATGCGCTGATTGAGTGTGCAAAGCGAACGAAAATCAGCGTTTATTAGCGAGTTTGTGGGATTGAAGAAACTTAAGCATCTGAAGCGTGGACATAGAATAAATCAATTGGTTGATGTAACGGCTAAATGGGCAATTGCAAATGTGGAAATTATCAATGCAAACATTTATAGGCTTAAAATTCCCGCAGAAATATAGGGTGGAGATGAAGATAAGATGGTGTGACCTTCTGTACATTCACAGTCCTATGAAAGTTGTGATAGCTACCCAAAACCATGGTGAAAGAGAAGCAGCCAAGTTTCCAAAAAGGGCCGTCTTTGAAAGTAGTGATACCATTAAACCAGGTAAAGGCACCAAGGTTGATCCTATTACCCAAGTTAATCGCACCGAATAATATTTTTGACGTTAAATAAAATATTGAAGATTGCTACTGCGCAATGAATAGTTTATCTTTCAAACTATTAGTGGGAGCGATTAACTTAGTGGCCTTTCCCTGGCTGAATTATATCACTACTTTCAAAGGCCGACCCTTTTTGGAAACTTGGCGGCTGCTCTTATACCAGTTTTGGTTTTGGGTGAATATAAAGTAACATTAAACTTCAAACGAGTTCGATGTTGATTCCTAATTTATGAAAGGGAAAATGTACTATTGGTTCAATGGGGAGGATTAATTGTTATTTCCTCCATGTATGCATCCATTTGTTTGTGCATGGAACTAGTTTGTTTTAGCTACTGCATGGTTTAACAAGTAGGTGAAGGAGCCAGGGTTCGTACGGGGGGCTGAAAACTTGAAAATATTGAAAACTACATGAATTTGTAACATAAATGAAGGCTTGGAAAAGACTTGAATTTAAAAAAAAAAGAGAAAGACAGGAAATGTTGGTGGTTTGAAATTTGTTCCTTTGTTTGCTTCAATTGCGTGGGGAAAAAATGTGCTTATTTAACTTGGTATGGCCCGGTCGTTGGCAGGAGAACCCGGCCTGGTACAAACTGGATGTTGACGCACAACACTTTTTCATCGAGAGCAAGTATATCGAGCACACCGTGTGTTTAATTTTTGGTGTTTTCTGGGCTGTCAGTTTTCAGCAGTTTTGGTTGGTGGAGGCTTTAGGATGCCTGTTCTCACGGAAAGCGCGGGCTCCTTACAGTTTAGCGAGCGCACTGCTACGGGCCCCCGCGCACTAGGCTGCCTGGTCGTTGCGATCAAAAAAACACGGAACACACCCTTGATTATTGTCGATCACAATGAACACGGAACAAGCATTGTCGCCCATGGTTGCCTCGCCTGCACACCCCTCGGGATCCCAGTGGCCGCTGCGACTGACTGGCCGCGATGGCCAAGTGAGCGGTGCTACACATACCGTAAGCATTCTCATTGGCGGCAGCGACCTTGGTTGCCTAGTGCGCGGGGACACGAGTGCATGTGCGCTCGATTAGAGAAACATTAAATAAAACAAGACCGACAGTGCTTAGCTTACAGTGATCAAGTATATGCTCAAATCGAAATTCCCCGGGCCACGTGAAAATAATTGTACCCGTTGCCGCCCCTTCTCCTCTCTATACCCCCCCCCCCTCCCCCTACGGCTGCCAGCCCTGGCTATGGAAGCACGCATTTCAAATTCTTGTTCTTCAGGATGCGAAGGAGCAAAATTATGTCTATGGTAGGTATAGGCCTACATATTTGGACCAGTAGTGAAGTATATAGGCTATTCATCGCTGTATTGATAACTTAATTTAAGCTGTAAATCGTAAATATAGTTAAATGTGTAAAGATAAATAATAATTATAGAATTAAATGAACAACCCAACGTACACTCAATTGGCTTTCAGATAGTGTTTGTGTTGGTTGGCTACGTTAGTTTTGTACAAGTGTTATGTTTGCCTTGCGCAAATTTCAATAAAAACGTAAGACGTATTGTCTATAACTTTAAATTACGGTACCATTACCGGTGCCTTTTTGATTGAGGCTTTGAAAAATTGAAGCTGATCTTTGAAAATGTCTGGAGAAGACCTTGAAAAATATCGGCCAAAAAAAACGTAGGCTACGAACCTTGAGTATATTGGCACGGTTGTGGTGATTTTGGGTTAGATATCACTGACGTATTGCCTACTGCAGGGACAGACTGAGGCAGAGTCAAATAAATTCTTCTGAGAAACGGTCTACAAAGGTGAGATTTGGCAAAAATTGCAGTTTCGAGTGTTTCACCGTATGGGGACACGACAAAACATGAGTTATAAAATGGTCACAGGCTTCTTTCATCCGCTAACTGATCAGATCAATGATTAACAAAACCCGACCTATGCAGCCCAGAAAGAAATGATTGTCATCAGGCTTGGAAGTTTTAAATGCCGGGATGTGGGGGGTGGGGGGTCATGCTTGGATATCTAAAACTATTTTCTGCTTTTCTCGGAACTAATTGTTGCAAGTTGTCAGTGCCGCATCTAGAGACTTCCAAGGACGGGAGCAAATGGAAAATGGTGGTCCCCTGACCCTCCTCCACATGTACACAATTTTGGGGGCAAAGCGGCTCCCACTCCCAACGAAACTGTAGTGAATATTGTCACAGTTGGGCCCCTGACTCTAGAATTTTGGGGGCCCCTGTTACCTGAGCCCGGGTGCCTGGTACCCTTTACATCCACTCCTAATTGCGGCACTGCACGTGGTGTGGTGCGTTGACGAAGAACCTACGGGCACGTGTTTTAACCTTGGAGTAGTGTTTGTGGACTCTCATAACGCTTTAAAGAAGTGTTCAAGTATACCAGTCACTAGCTTCTGCCCGCTCCCCGACCCCCTCTTTTAAAGCTTGCATGTGTATACCGCATTTAGCTTTCTCTTCGTATCCTTTCCCGTTTAATATCGCTAATGCGATCACTCAGTCAGGAGGGCTTTGTATAATTCATTTGCACGCGCTGCAACCCGGGGCCGATAGAGCGCGCTTAGCATCAGGGCCGGCCGACAACCAGACCCTGGGTTGTTGGTCCGTCCCACCAATAAGAGGCGAGCGGGTTCCCCTGCCCCCATCCCGATTGGGAGGCCAGGCCCTCCTGCGTCCCCTAATGCCATTCCCCTGTCAAACAGATTTACGGCCCCTCGTGAATAATGACACCTAATTATCGACCACGCACGCGCACTACTACCACTTGGAATGAAACGAACTCGTTATACCGAACGTTTCCTCGCTTGTACTCCCGCTACAGCGAAGAACAACAGCGGAGAAGGAGGAAAAAATCAATGGCTTCGCTGTAAAGGGAGTGAGCTGTCCCAGCAAAATGCAATTAAAGAGTGCCTTGTTTCGCGGCGACGCGCGCAAGCAAGCAGAGAGATAAGCAGCAAGGCGAAGGTGGAAGAGAAGTGTTTTCCCGAATCCCCCTCCTACCCCCCCACTACACCAACCTCATTCACGCTCTGTAGGGAGTGGATTAGGGTTGGGGAAGATCAAATGGGAATGTGAGAAGAAAGGATAAAAAAA